>JBBPNB010000108.1:0-39256 GCA_038090635.1 Rubroboletus satanas
TGCTCATCTCCATTGTTTCCAGACATGAGAATGCCGGACCCCCGACCAACGTTTGCATACCTCGCTACCGCTCTACGTGATAACCACCCGAAATTGGCGTATCTCCATGTGACCGAGGCTCGCCTGGATGGGAACATGGACATAGCCCCGAGCGAGAACAACGACTTTTTGCGAGAGATATGGAATGGGGGTGAAGGTGGTGAAGAGAGGATATTCATATCAGCCGGTGGATATACCCGGGAGACAGCATTGCGCACCGCGGAGGACAAGGGAGGGCTTATCGCCTTCGGGCGGCTGTATATTCCGAACGTGAGCGTTCCCCACATTTTCCATTCTAGTATTCTGTACTTATCCGTGGATCTGATCACCAGCCCGATCTCCCGGTGCGTCTGGAGAAGAACCTACCCCTTACGGGTGGGGACCGGTTGACGTACTACCAGCCAGGTAACCTGACACCGTTCGGATACAACGATTGGCCGTTCGCGGACGGCAATGTTGAATGGATAGAGGGAAGGCTCTGAGGCAATACCCCATTAGACCAGACGAGGAATAGATTTCATCATCGAACGTATACTAGGTGATGGCAGGGAACGCACCTCTGGACATTGTTTACCAGCGCGACAACAAACCTATAAAGCAGAACATGAATAATAATATAAAGATCTTTCACTTTCACAAGAGGGAGCGCGTCTCTTATGCAGAGACTCGGATGTACCGGGTCAGCTGTTGAGAGTTTGGTCAGAGATGCAAATGAATTAATCGTGGTCAAGCATGATGCATGATACTGGCCCCCATCAGCACTGGGGTGGAGCTCGTCCATCCCTACTTGACTACGTGGATTGTAAGTATGCGTGACAACTTCAATTGGTACATGGCGTCGGTCTGTCGGCTACTATTATGCCCCATACAGTGCCGTGTGCCATGTTCACTCACTGTTCGGTTTTAATGCGCTTCGGTGCTGGTCTAGTACCGATTTTTACAGCTTTGGCGGAGTTTAGATTGGACCAGAACCAGTACTTCGACTGCACGCAATGTAAAGAAGTTTCCTGACGCCACGGATTGCAGGATATTTACAGGTTGTGCTGGGCCTTCAGCGCTTCAGCTCGCACTGCAGACAGACATCTGTCTCTAACCTCTAACACGTTGGTTGACGCCTCGAGTATCCGACCTCATATCACATGGATGTGGTTTCCGCAACCGAATATGTCCAGACCGCAAAAATTGTCGACGTCACCCGGATGTGTCAAAGTCGTTCTCCTCTTGCATTGACTTTGCATGTCGCTCATGTGGATTGCTAACAGTAGCCGGCGCCTTCGTTGTTCTGTATGATCATGGTGAGTATTCGCTCTGCTTGTGATCCCGAGAGTGTCATTGATCGGGTGCGTGTTCAACGTTCAACGTTCAGCGCTTACATTCGATCGTGAGGTGAGCCTCAGTGCTTGCTTGATCACTCGCGTAGGCTAACGATCACACTCATTAGGTCAACCATGTGTGGGTAAGCATACAGGTTGGTAGTCCTGTCGATATCATGCCAATATGGCTTGTGGTAGAACCGACCCTTTTCTTTTGGGAGTATCAGTTATCTACTCGTATGTCAAGCCACCTTAAATTTATGTCGATTGAAGGAATAATAGCATCCTACTCCAGATTCGCTACATTGGTGATGGACTCGCCATGTGAGCGTGTAAACCGCTCCCGTTTCATCACACTACTAAATACGACGGCTCTAGCTTGAATATCATTAGTAGGGGATCCTTACCCTTTTTGCCAGAATACGTTTTCTGACCTCTCTATAGCTTTCCTTGGACGGGTAGGCCAAACTCAGCAAGTATGTGACTGTTCCGCGCTCCCGTTTCCGATGACTAATGACATGAGAGTAGTGCGTTTCTATTTTGTCCTCGCCCGAGACAAACCAACAGACACTTGAAAACGAATTACTTGCACAGCTGTGAGTAAACGTCGATCATGTTATCCCTCCTTTCCATCTTACTTTTTCCAAGGCAAGGTCTACTTTTTTGTCCAAGCATTGCTTGTTCTTTTTGTATTGCTCCTGATCCAGCGTGTGTCCACTATCCTTTACTCCTTTCGGTCATTGCTCACCCCCTTTAAGTGATGCTTGTAGTTCGGCTATATGCCTTGTACCAGGAATCACGAGTCATCCTTGCCATCATGATATTCGGTTATGTGTGTGAAGTTGCGGCCATGTCGACCCTTTTTGGTTTCGCCGACGCAGTTATACAACGTACGTCTGTCCGTTTACCCTGAATCCTTTATCTCCTTCCTATCCAGTCACGCTCACGAGTATGTTTGTTTAGAAACACTAGTCACAGATGAACTTCTGACAGGGTTATATATCTGCACCTTTGCACACGACCCTTCGTTTTTCAAACAGTATATCTTTTGGTTGCCCGTGATCGTGTACGACAGTGTGCTCTGTCTACTCGCGTTGTGGCATGCCATTCGTAACTGGCTGTCGGGATACCACGCTAAGCGGATGGATGGGGTGTGTATCACAGACGTCCTCATCAAGGGTAATGTGGGCTACTTTCTCTGGTACGCATGTTTACCTTGACTATGACATGCACAATGAGATGATGTCCTCACGTTTACTTTTGATAGGCTAATACTGACGTGCATCGTCACCATCAGCACGGAACAAGGTCTTGGGGTATGTATTCCTCTCCTACATTCTTGCATAACACTCACTTGATGAACCTGCGCTAGGAAATTTGGGTGGGGGTGTCCGCAGGCTACCCAGTGGCCATGGACGCGGTGATCGGATGTCGACTGATCCTCAACCTTCGGTCATCGTTTGTACAGGATTTGGAGGGACAAGACTCGGACATTGGCATGTCACACGATGCCATGAGGTTTGCAGCCGACTTCCCTCTGACTACGCTTGTAGATTAGGTTTATGTGAGATGCCTTGCAAGCATGAGTTGAATCTCCATCTCCGGTCGTCCCTTTGACAAGACGTAGAGGAGGAAGATTGCCAGGTCCGGGACGGCGCACTGTGGGGCTTGTTGTCCGTCTTTCGAACGCAACACCCCTGGATTTACATATTATAGACTCAATCAGAGCTCACAAATCGTACCAAAGACCCGCACGTCGAAACCGTTACGTGACCATATGCTGCTTGACAGGTCGGCGAGCTGCAGCAACACCAGGTCACCTGCCATAACCTAATTAGTGTCCTGACAAAAACTTGTTTCTGCAGTGACTGTGAGCTGTCACTACAGTGTTTTGTTGCCACAGAACTCTCAGAGAGTATGGCCTGCGCCTCCAACTCGCGACCCCCTTGCTATGATGAATCTTCCCTTCACTCCGCCTCGGTTGATTTCCGACGGGGTATCCGAACCGACCGAACCGATCTTTGGGTAGGGCTCGCGAGTACCGCTCGTACAGGCTTGGCTTGTCGTACCACGGAAATCGGGAGGTGGGGTGTGAGAGATGGGTCGACCCCTTGCTATGATGATTCTTCCACAGAGCCGCACACTGACGAGTTTCAACCCACCGAGCCAAATCAGAACCAACGTGCGCTCGTGCCTCGCTGCGCCACAGAACGTCACACTCGGACGTTCATCTCGAACCTCGGGACGACCAATAGACCTGACCAACCTCTCCGCGGTGATTGTCATCACGGGAAAGCTGAGCTGGTCTCGCGGTCCACCTTACAAATCTCGCTCAGACGCTGTCGCTGATCTGACTATAAATTGCGTGACAGGCCGATCGAGTATCTCCATGTGACCGAGACTCGCCTGGATGGGAACATGGACATAGCCCCGAGCGAGAACAACGACTTTTTGCTGGAGAGATATGGAATGGGGGTGAAGGTGGTGAAGAGAGGATATTCATATCAGCGGGTTGGATATACCCGGGAGACAGTATTGCGCACCGCGGAGGACAAGGGAGGGCTTATCGCCTTTGGGCGGCTGTATATTCCGAACGTGAGCGTTCCCCACTTTTTTTTTTTTTCCATTCTAGTACTTCTGTGCTCATCCGTGGATTTGATTATCAGCCTGATCTTCCGGTGCGGCTAGAGAAGAACCTACCCCTTATGGGTGGGGACCGGTCGACGTACTACCAGCCAGGAAACCTGACACCGTTCGGATACAACGATTGGTCGGGATAGAGGCAAGGCTCTGAGGCTATACCCTATTAGACCAGACGAGGAATAGATTTCATCGTCAAACGTATATATATGTAGGTGATGGTAGGGAACACACCTTTGGAGATTGTTTACCTGCGCGACAACGAACCCATAGAGTAGAACATGAAGAATAATATGCATGAAGATCATTCACTTTGACTAGAGGGAGCGCGTCTCTTATGCAGAGACTCGGATATACAGGGTCAGCTGTTGAGAGTTTGGTCAGAGACGCAAATGAATTGATGGTGGCCAACTAAGACGCTAACCTCCATCAGCACTGAGGTGGAGCTCGTTCAGCTCTACTTATTGAAGTATGGACGATACAAATGTGAAGTTTTGAAGCCCTATCGAAGTACTGGCAGTCCGGGTCCGCCCTTGTCCATGGTCGTTCATCCAACGGTGAGTGCCCGAATGATGCTTACCGGTATTTCGTTGCTTGATAGAAGTCAAGCTACCCTGGGGGAGAGGACACACGAAACAACAGCCAAAGACTGTCGAGACTTTGGCTATTTACCCAACAGGTGTTCTCACCGTGCGGAAGCCAAGCGTCCCTATCGTGAACTCTGACTCACTCGAGCTCCCAGTCACACACAAACGCCAGTCGACGTTCCATCCATTTATCTTTATTCTGTCCTGGAAGTATTCAGACAAACGAGTCCCTATGGATAGGGTCAGAGCTCGACGTCTCCGAGCCACACTTGACCGCTCCGTTCGTTGGACGAAAGGAGTCCTCCGGTGAGCACGATCCGGGTTTTCCCCCCGCTCACGTACGATGCGGGGGCGAACCAACCGCGGGGTTCGGGTGCGGCGTTGTCTGTTGGGTTAGGAACACGTTGCGCTCAGCACTCGGTTTCGATGAGGTTTATCTCCCCTACGTACCGTTGACGCGCAACCTCTTCCATTGCAAGGTCGATGGAGAAGAGGTGGCGAGGAGTAACCAAGCGTCGTCCCAAAAGGCACCGGCACCGGCGTGTCCGAGGGACGAAGCGTCCCTTTCACCGTGGTAGAGAAGCGCGACGGGGACAGGGCCAGATGAGTTGGTGTGTGTGCCTGTGGTGAAGGGGACGAGACCGTGTACGGATCGGGCACCCGGGAAGCCGTGTTCGGGATCGGGAGCGGGATAGATGGTCGACCAGGTGTCTGTGCTGGGCGTGTAGATGTCGAGCGGGGGAGGGGTGCCCTCTTTGACTTGTGGGAGTTCGACACCTGCGAAACCTGGGTGCTGTTTGGTGAGCATGGCAACACGAGGAGAGTGAAGACCGACCTCCGAAGCGGATGAGGACGAGCTCGGGTGCGGAGGGGTTGAGGGAGACGGCGGCGATGGCGGTGCCTCCACGGGGCTCTGTGGGAGCGTCTGCGAGCTTGTGCCAGGTGTGGGTGGCGAGGTCGTAGGCGTGCAAGTCGGCAAGTCGGCCCGATGCCGGACACCCCGCGTGAATGTACAGTTTTCCCTGGCACCACGACTATGAGCGCCGGCAGGCAGCGTTAATGGGAAGCTCACCCCGGCGAGGACAGAGGCATGGAAGCTTCTCAACGCAGGCGCGGCGTCCGAGTCGTCGTTGACGGACGGAAGACGTTCCCAGGGGACCGTGTCTGAGGCGGCGAGTCCGTCGAGTGGGGCTTTCCAGATGCCAGCTTGGAAGCGGCTGAGCGGGGCCATGTCGACGCCGCCACGACCGCCCCAGACGTAGAGGCTGTTGGTGTGGGGGTCATAGACGGCAGTTGCGCCGACGCGGGGTTCAGGGACGTGAGAGAGTGCGGGGGAAGGGCCGAGTACGTGCCACGGCGGTGTGGAGAGTGCGGTGGCGGAGTCGAGCTGGAGGAGGTGGAGGGTGCCGTCGACGGGGATGCGGGGACGGAGTTCGCCCGAGTAGAGGAGGAGACTGCCGGTGTTGGTGACGGCTGCACAGTGGGACGAGCGGGCCTTTGAGGCGAGCGCACTGACGAGGGACCAGCGTATGGACATGTTGTCATTCCCGATATGGACGTTCCTTTGAGTTCTTATCGGCTGTTCGTTTGTGATTATTATTGTGTTTGTAGACAATTATGGTCGTCCTTTTGTGTCGTATATGGGCATCTACGCCTGCCCACCATCCCTTTAAACCCCTCCGAGGACCAGGCGTCGTCCCCTCCAGCCTTCTGGTCTGGTACCAGCTGCCCAACGCCCTTCATGTCTGTATTTCCCCCTCCCCCCTCCACCCTCTCGTCCCAACGACGCTCTGCCTTTGTCCGCTCCTCCAAGAAGCTCACCAACGTCTTAGGCGACGTCCCTCGCGTGCTCGACGACGACATATCACGTGCGTCACACTCCGTTTCCCTCTTCCCTCCACTCACCCCCCTCTAGCCTACCCCTCTCGCTCTGCCCTCGAGCTCGCCCGCACCCGCACCTCCAGCACCCCCGTCCCCCGCGACACCGAGTCAACCTGGCACAAACGCAAACCGACCCACCTTCAACCGCTCCTCAAGCTCCCCACCGCCTCCATCCACACCCCCGATTCTCCCGAGTCGCTCACGAGCCCCGTCTATCACCCCCATGACCCCATACTCTCCCTCGCTCCCACCGCGTCCTCGATCGCATCCGGGTCCGGGTCCGGGTCCACTTTTCCCACCCAGCGACGCACCAAGCTCGAGCGCGTCCGTCGCAAACTCGGGCACGAGGTCCCCGCGACCGCCGTCTTCCCCACACCGTACACCGCTCTCCCTGCCCCTCACACGCCCGGGACGTCCAACCCACCTGACGCGGATGACGCGCGCCCGATCGCATTTGCGATCAGCTCCGACGAGAGCGTACACACCGTCACCCTCACCGCCGCTCGCGTACACTCGCCCCGTCCACACAAGTCGAAACACGTCTATCAGACGGGACCCTTGCCCCCCGTCCCGTCCATCCCTGTGCACTTGATGTCCGCCTCGTCGTCGTCGTCGTCGTCCTCACGTCCCATGGCATACGACGATAACGAGGACGACGCGGGTCTCGTCCGACACCGTCACAAAATGGCTGCTGGGTCTAAGATTGGAGGGACAGACTTCAAGGCCGCGCGGAGGGCGAAACGGGAGCGGAGAGCACAGAATGGGATGGCGGAGCCGGGGGAGTTGGTCGAGATGGTCGGGTTCATGTTTTAAGGGGGCCCTTGTCGCTCTTTTTTTTTTTTCGGTTCCTTGGCTTCCTTGGGGGGACGTTCATTGCATAGGAGGGCTGGTCCCTCTTCCTGGTGGTGACGGCGTTGGCCGATGTACCACCCGCGCTCGGGGTCGGCGTTGTGTCTTGTTGATGCTTTGCCTACGACGACCATGACTCCACACGACAACAAAAACAGTATGATACATGCAGATATATATGCAGAAAAAAAGAAGACAGTGATATATATACACTAGTAGTTGGGAATCCAAGGCAATGTACGTCGGGCCCCCGCCATCTCTCCGCATTGTATGTATTCACCAGTATGTAAATGCCCAGTACGCATGTACTTGTCGTATATATGTAACTTATCTGACCCCATCGTCTTACTTGGATCTCTTTGATTCTTTGGTGTGGCACGACGACGTAGCTGCTGCGCATGTGCTTATTTCGACCCCCCCAAACCACACACTCAAAAGATTCGATGAATTTCACCGCGTTACCGATCGCGATCGGCGTGTGTATCTCGAGACGTATACAAAAACCTAAAACGCGTCCTCGGTGACACACTGACCACGACACGGGGGTCGTCGGTGCCGGTAAAAGTCCTCCCAACCCCCTCCCCTCGACAGGCCTGACCTTGGTGTTGGTGTTGATCTTCCAACCGACCAACCGTGTGTCGCACGCACGCGGCGAACCAGGCGCCAGCACAACGCGAGGTGATATGGGGTCATCACCGCGACGCACATGGACCATCCACGTCCGATCCTACCTCCGTCTCCGTCTCCGTCTCCGACTCTCCACACCCATGCTCTTCCATCGCCTTTTCCGGGATCTTTGCAAACGAAAATCCCGTCAAAGAGCAAGGAGGGAAGGAGGGAGAGGAAAACGCACCGGCAACCTGACCAAATACGCCGTCAACGTCGAACACGCAGCGACGATAAACACCGTCTTCAAACTGGCCGCGTACGCATCGCGTGCGGTACGTTGGAGCGGGTTGGGTAGGGTGGTGACGAGGCTGAGGGAGTGGCGGATCTCGGTGATGATCTTTTTTTTTTTGTACGAGGGGGGAAGGGGGGTGAGTACCACACGCGCGCGCACACACACCAACGAACAGGAAAACGCGTACCTTTTCAGCGTCGGGCACGTGGATACGGCGATGGAGCTCGACGTCGAGACGGGCTTGGAACACGGCGGAGGCGACGGCTACACCGGACGTTTGTCCTGTAAACCATACACATGGTCAACGTCAGATGAATCCCCAATAGATAGCCTTCCGCAAGGCGAGACCCGATTCAAAGATGGAAAAGCGGACTCACCGAGCCCTCTAAAGAGCTGTCCAAACGCCGTTCCGAACGCCATCTGGGACTCTGTCGAACCAACGCACACACTCGTCAGCCTTTTCCTTGTACTCTACACATCCAGACCCACCTGACAAGTGCGCCTGCAACGCAACTAAGTATCCCCATCAGCAAAACCGAACACACACATATGGGAAGCAGGGACGTACTCAACACCGTCTGAAACACCACCGCGTTCCCAAACCCGATCGGCGCGACGCTAAACCACTTTTGCACGAACCCCGAGTCTTCGCGCAGGAGGATGATAGGGATCAAGCCGCACAGCGGAAGAATGCCAAAGACGAGGTTGATGGTTTTGTATTTGCCCGTTCGGTGCATGAGCCAACTAGGGTGTGCATGAGGTACAGAGGGAGAAAAAGGAGTAGGTAGGGGCGTACCCGGAGAACAACGAACCGAGACCCATGGCGAGACTGTCCGGGAGTAAATGCAGACCTGTGTTTAATCACAGACGGCATCCACATCGAGGTGTGTCGTTAGCGAGTAAAAGACGTCACGCACCCGCAATGGACGCGCTATCCAAAGGCACGGTCTGGAACCACAGCGGGATGAAATACATGACCGAGAAATTGCACACCGACACGAAATAGTTGCTCAGACCAACCAGGAGGGGCACTTTTTCGCGCAAGAGACACAGCGGGAGGACGGGTTCAGGCGCGATGACGCATTCGATGACAAGGAAGAGGATGAAAAAAACGAAGGAGAGGGTCAGGGGGACGATGACTTGGGTGTCCGTCCACTGTGGAGGATGTTGAAAGAAGGGTGGAGGGATGGAGGAAACAACGCACGGGAAGATCTTCGTTGTATTTCATGCTGAGCCATGTGAGCGATGATCCGATCTAACGTGAAACAAGTCGCGTGAGCACGAGGAACACAGGAAATTACACTGACCATCAAGAAGAGGGTAATGCAGCCTCCAAAGTCGATTCTGGATAAAACTTCCTTTGTGCTCTGACCTTGACCCTGCGGACATGTCTTTGACAGCTGGTCGCGGGGTAAAAGGCAAGACTCTCACTGGTGTGACATAACGCAGCGTATTCGTGATGAGGATCGTCACCAAGACAAAAAGCGGCACCTGACACAAAAACGCGATGCGCCATCCAAATCTCCAGCACCATTAGCGCTCATTTGGACAAACCAACACCCACTGACAGGGGGACGACGTACAAATCACTCAAAACTCCGCCGATAGGTCCTCCGAGACCCAAGCCCAGCTACGCCACGTGGCCATCAGAAACGTGGTACGGTACACGCTAGGGGCGAACTTACGCCCTGAGAAATATTGTTAAATGCTTGGGGTAATCCGCGTTCCTGGAGAATAATCAGCATGATCCCGAATACGACGGCATAGTGAGAGGATAACGCTGTGAACGTACCCGAATGCTGTACATGTCCGCCGTGATGATCCTAGTTAGGTAAGTCGATAAGCGCGTCCAGGTTGCCTAGATGAAGGGCGGTGGACTTACATGGCGAGCAACTGGACGGCGCCGCCGCCTGTGCCGGCTATCTACGAGACCACGTCAGATATTCCAAAACCAGCGTCTCAGCGGTCTATGTCCGAGACGATGAGAAAAGATACCAAGGTGTACGTACGAATCGCGCGACGGTCAATTCGACCATACCATCGGATATCCCACAGAGAAGGGTGCCAAAAGCCGTCGCAAGTAATGCAGTTTGACAGGCCGCGCGACGGCCGAGGATGGTACAGAGCCGTCCGTAGAGGGGAGTAAAGGTGCAGGTGGAGAGCAGGTATCTAACGAGATATGGATGGGTGGTTGGGCAGGTGTACAGGAGTGAAGCGTGGAACGTACGAGGTACCAATCCAACTGGCTTGGTTGGATTCTTTGAATTCAGATGTGATCGAGGGGAGCACTGTAAGGGTCATTAGACATGAACGTGTTCCAAGCTTTGTCAAGTATCCTACGTGTAGCCACCATCGTTACTGTGAAGAGTTCAGACAGTCACTAAGTGAACCAATGGTCTCATACAACACCACGTACGATTCAGATTCTGAAACCCGTCGACAAGTTAGTGACGACCACACGGATCGAGAAGGAACTCACACAGAGAAACGTCCCCGCCCACAACGCAGCGAGGATGCCATAGCGCGTCGTGCACGAGATCTCGTGACATTCGAGTGGGCCATCTTTGCTTGCCTTGGTTTTTGCAAGGAGCGGACTGCGCTCTGTATCGTGGGTCGTCATGGAGCGATGTGAGAGAAATTTGTCAAGTTGCGCAAGCGAGACAGGATAAGTATCACCGCCCGGGTCCAGGTACACAAAAGAAGAAGAAGGAGGGAAAGACAATTCGGAATTATTCGACTTGGGATGCTGACCTCTTTCAGGGTCGGCGATTGGGTTACTCGGTTGTACGTATTACGATTTCGGCGCACCGGTGTATCGAAATCGGGTTGATGTACCGCCGCGTCGGCAAAAGAGAGGGGCCGCCAAGTTGTTCGTTGTCATAAGTCAGGGCGAGTTCGAGTTGCTCCCTGGGCAGAGATGCACCCCTCGAGTGATCAAGCCCTTGGAACCGGACCTCTGCCGGGATGCGTCAGTCTGAATCAGTTGTTTTATGACACATCTGATGCAGGCTGGCACATCATTCACATATAGCAATGGATCAGTTGTGGATTGTCAGGTGGGTCATCACGATGCGTACTTGGCAGTAACGCCAATATTGCAAGCGTTCAAGTGGCACGAGGTATTCGAGCTGAATGGAGCGATAGCTGCGCAGCTGGCACGTCACGTCACGTTTCAACACTGTCGGCCGACCAAAGCCACCCGTGCCTTGAAACATGATTATACTCAACTCAAAGTCCCACTCAATTCCATCGATGCGTCCGGACGCAAACAATACCGACAAGAACAGGGTCGAGCCCATCATCGCAGCCCCAGACGACAGGATCCGAAGACAAGATCCGTGATCACCAGGCCTGTCCATTCCGCAAACAGCCGGGACAGGTCCAGGGGTCAAATTTCATGTTTCGAATTCATAGAGCTGTTTATCAACCAGCAGTCTCTTACGTTTTCGAAACGGATCGCCCACGATCTTCAGGTAGCGTCCCAGTCTTGCACCACATACGTGATCAGCCCACCCAGACGCTCCAAAACATCATCTCCGTATCTAGGCCCGGATTCCACCACCCTCCCTTCGACTCGCTCGTTCGCCCGTAATCCAAGCGTAACCTCGTGTCCACACGCACAGGGATCTTCTTCCCGCCCAGCACCCGCTCCCACAACTTCCCCCAAGACGCCGGCGAGTGCGCGTACCGTGTCCTAGCATTCACAAACCCCCCGCGAGTCATGAACAACACCATTCCTACAGAAGAAAGAAGATGCGCGCTGATCGACGTACCGCCTCATCGCGTCGTCGATGGCGCCTTCCTCTGCTTTGGCAGAGTGCCTACCAAACAGCACCGCTGGACCGCTTCCTTCCGTCACGTCCAGTAACGTCGCGAGGCGTTGCGCAATCCCTTCTTGTGTCCTCTCGTCAAACAGATGGAAGAGTGCGCCCGCGTAGATGTATTTGACCCGTCCGCGAAGCTCGTTGAGGCTCCGGACCTTCTTGAGTGACGGATCCACCTTGTCCGCTGTTTCACGGAACGGATGAAGCACGATGTCGAAGACGTCTGCGACGAAGAAGGGGAACGGGCAGGTATCGCGATCGGCATAGAGTGCGTAACCCAGATCAACAAACTCGTGTCGTATATCGCATCCGATTACAGACGAGGAGGGGTAGCCGGACTGGACCAGGTGACGCAGATCCGTGCCCACTTGTCCACGAACGGGTTAGCATCGGACAGTCCAACAAGGCGGAGGAACGACATACTGCAACAGCCAATGTCGAGAAACAAGGGTGCGTTGGCTTGTCCGGCACTTTGGCTAACTTTCAGGATGTGAGAGAATGCATCGTTTTCGGACATGAAGAGAGAGACATGGTGGAATCCGCGAATGCACGGATAGGGATAGGTCTCGCTACGAAATATGAAACATCAGACAAGAAAGCTATACTGGGAGTCGTCATAACACACTATGCTCTGAGAAGCAATCGAAGATAAGCGACATCTGCGGCGAATTGTAGTGCACGAATGGGACAATGCACCTGCTCCGAATCTCGAGGACACGTCTTCTGATCTCTGCCTCAGCGTCGACGGCATCCGGATTTACATCACGGATGGCATGAAGCAAGAACTTGATTTGCTTCTCTGACAACTCGAGGGACCCATTGAGAGTGGGGATCAGAGATTCGACAGGGCGCCTTTCTCGAAGGACGTAGTCTTCCTTTGTAGACATCTCTGGCCCGGGAGTGAAGGGACGACAGCTATCGATATCGATGGGATTTCTCCCAAAGCTATCTATACATGGAGTTGGTACAATACAATCGCTCATGATACATACGTAGGTTTCCTCGTGCATTATGACATTTAGTATAGAGAACCAAGTTGCAGCCTAGCTCATTTCGATCGGTAACATTCAAACTTCAAAGAGCAGGCGCTACATTGGCTCGCAGCGCAGGTGGGGCGTAGAACCAGCGTTTGAACCAGATCTCACAGTGCGTGCTTCATCTGAATCCTCCCGCGCCGGTTCGCAACGTATTCTCGATCCTCGGGGCGTCCGGGTGCAAAGACCAATCCCCAACGACCCTCACTGAAGAAATAGCGTCTCGACAAGTCGATGGAACCACCACACCGGCTCCTCCCGGTATAGTTGTACGACACTACGTACTACCAATGGCAGTCCAAGCAGATGATCAGTGTGGTGTGTTCCCATTTCGTTTCCATCTACGCAGGCGTTGTTCATGCACGTACACAGACCACCTCGCTGGACGGAATGGCACACTTGAAACGTGTCATCAAGCTTCGCAAGACAAAGCACTCCCGCGTTGTTCCCTCTTCGTCTCACCTCTCAAGTTCCAACCCAACCTCGTGCGCGCCTCCACTTGACATGGCACATGCAATCATGTATTTGTCCACCAAATTCGGAAATCTGCCGAACGTCATAGTTAGGGCGAGGAGAGTTGGAGATTGAAGGGAAGGATGAAGAGGTGCATCGAAGAGCTGTGATCGAGGAGGAGAGATGGAGTCAATCGACAAGGAGGGTCGAAGACAATGGTCAGTGCGACACGACGAACAAAGGCAACGTACGTATGCCCACCATCTCATTCCCCACCAACTACCAATCCAGATTAATGATCTCGTGCACGGACTCGTACTTTTTGTTCGGCCAGTCATTCATAGGCCGACTTGGACGTGTTTCTAGTCTGCAAAGGGTCGCCGAAATACGCTCGATCTGATGCTTTGGTGCGTCTGGTTGGCGAACGAAATTTGTCGAGTTATATTCATTTTGTTACACTGCACAGGGCGTTCGATAACTGGGATCAGTGATCCATTTGTTTAGAGGCCAAGGTCAAAATCCCCCTCGCAATGTGTCTACTCTCCCGAAGCTCATCCAGGATATTTGCCGCGATTCTATCCGTGATCTGCTTGTCGGCGAGCTTTCGTTGACTTCTGACACCCTGTTTCTGTTGCAGTCCTTCACTCACTCGACCATGTTGTGGACCGCAAATCACATTAGGAGAGCCAGAACGAGAATGCATGGTAACCAACCCCACCTTTCGGATCGAGCACATCATGGCATGCATTGTACGGGTTCTCCTCCCCCGTCTTTCTTCGCCCAAGGATTACCGACGGTTTTATTCCTAGCGAACTTTTGTCAAAACGTTTGAGGACGCCGAGTTTCGAGATGGTTGGCATGACGATCTTCATTCGCGCAGGTGTGCCGAACGTGATCGTGCGCGATGGATGTCCTCCACTCCCGTTTGGACTTCTTGGACGATGACAAGTGGAGTCACCCAAGACATGGCCTGGACGTATATGCTCTGGAAAACATTTCAAGAGAGGAACCTCTACTTGTCCATAGCTTCCGTCACTCCACCACGAACTACTTTAGAGAGTCGGAGGATTGGCACGACATCATCAATCTTCCCCGACGCAAGAACCCAACTCACTTTACAGTGGCTCTGATAGCGGTCAGTCGCATCGCACCATGGAAAACCTGCAGTGCTTGCACCCGGGGCAGTCGGATCCGTGTCAGGCAGGCGCACTTTTCGTGGTCCTCCATGCGCTTCGCAACGTATACACGTTTTCTATCCGACAGGTGGAGCGTCCGATCAGAAGATTCCTCAAGCATCATCGGATAGATCATGCGACGCGCATGCTCAGCGTCATCCAGCTTGCGCGTTCTATGGGAAGATGGCCGGCACTGAGTACTGAAGGTCCTAAAGTTGCATCATCTCCACCTCGGGAGCCTCGTAGTGATTTCGTTTTCCTTGATCGTGCTCATCTTCGCTCTTCCGGTGCTTGGGCGCACCCCCGTTGGTCACGCGACTGATCCGGGCCAGACGTGTCGTCAACCCCATCTCACGGAAGGCCTGTCCACACTTCTCCTTATACAAAGCAAGTGTATGTATTCCACTTCGTTACGGATGGCCGTGTCGAGGAACATATGCTCGAGCCTCGAGCGCGCCGATCAGGAGAAGGACAAAATGCTTATGTGTTTTGTGTACCTAGCTCGAGAAATTTACAAGCTATTCATTGTCGCAGAAAATCGAACCCCCCAGGACGGCCAGTACCAGTGCCTCAGCAAGTTCGTTGCAAGACGTACTATGTACCTCCACAGGCGAGCAGCGAACTCCCGTCGCCCATTGATATGTCCTACAGCGTCAGGGCCTGGGTTCCACTAGTACTGCATGGGTCCTTGCTCTTACTGGCGCGGCGGGCGATGAATTCCTCAGACCCCACATCGTAACGTACATACGTCATCGCAGGTCCAGGTTTCTTGTCCTCGGCTCCTAGGATGGGGAAGTGCCCTCGGTAAGCGTTTATCGTGGAGCTCTCAAACTGTTTGATGTGCGTGATTCTGGCTGTGCTGCCTTATCACTACATTACTGACTCGATGTAGAAGTTATTACTGGCATGCACACATGTCAATTTCAGTCAATTAAATGCATACAACCCTTCCTTGGGCTGTTCAAGTCTACTTCCTCTACTCCAATGCAGGTCGTCGTGTTGCTACCACTGCAGTCGTGACATGCAGTATGTCCCTCGCTGATACATTTCCCCCCAAGGCAGACCGAAGAGTCAGTCGTTCCTTCTTCCAGCATGGCGTTATGGTGTATTCAGTCGCTTCAGCCTTCCCGCAACCATGTCACGATTGGTATTGCACGATTGCAATTTCACATCGACCCCTGGGTGTGTAGTCCCGGTATCAACGGACCGCCTATCACGCAAATCCGATGTTCCCTTGAGCTCGAAAGCCCATGCACGGGGATCCCATTAGACCCAATGCTATCGCAGAAGATCGAGAGGTCGGGAGAGGCCGGGGAGAAGTCGTAGGAGGCCGGTCATAGGAGAGGCTGGGTGAGGTTCCGGGTGAGGTCGGGTAGCAGAGCAGAGTAGGCGTCGTTTCACTCCGACTCGTCCGTTTCACTCTAACTCGTCCGTCACCCACACTTTAGAACTTCATGTCGATTACCAAAGGCGTCGCTCTTATCACTGGATCCGCCCAGGGTATTGGGCGTGGTATCGCCCTCCGTCTCGCCAAAGATGGCTTTGACGTTGCACTGAACGACGTCCCGTCCAAACGTGACCAGCTGCATGCTGTTGCCAACGATATCGACAAGATTGGTCGAAAGTCGCTTTTAGTCCCTGCGGATGTGACCGCTGAAGAGGGAGTGAGAGGGATGGTGCAGGAGGTCGCCAAAGGACTCGGAAGTCTGGACGTTGTGGGTGCCTCGCGTGGTACTCTGATCTTTTTGGTTATGCCCCTCGACAGATGGTAGCGAATGCAGGCGTCGCTCATATGGCGCCGTTGACATCAAGTAAGTCACTGGGTAACTTTTTCGTAGCTTGGAATGTGACAATGGAATGGCCATGCTGCAGCCGGGTTAGATGCGTGGGAGCGTGTCATGGCCGTCAACGCGCGTGGACCTTTCTTGTGTTACAAATATGCGGCGGGACAAATGATCGAGCAAGGCCGTGGTGGGAGGATACTTGGCGCCAGCTCCGTTGCGGGAAAAATTGGATATCCATTGGGTAGTCCCTATTGCGCCAGCAAGTGGGCCGTCAGGAGCCTCACACAGACAGCTGGTGAGGACCATGATGTTATCTTTGACGAACGTATTTCTGATCGGATCAGCGCTGGAACTTGGGCGATACGGCATTACCGTGAATTCATACGCACCCGGTATCATTCGAACCCCAATGGGTAAGTGTTGGACACGAAATGTGATCTTTTGTGTTGGTACTCAGTTTGGCCAGGGGCCGAGTGGACGGACGCCTCAGCCGGAGCTCTTGCGGCCATGGATGGAGAATCTGTCAACTGGGTTTTAAATGTAAAGCCTTCTCGTCTCTTGCTCTCCATTCTGTTAATTCTATACCCGTGCACCCGACAGAGGAACGCGATGAGACCCATCAAGGTTGACGGTCAGCCGGAATATGTTGCAAGTCTCGTCAGCTACCTGGCCTCAGAGGAAGCACACTTTATAACCGGTGCGTATATCGTTCGTCACAGTAATAGTCGTATTTTTTTCTGATGTGGTGACTTGACCAGGGCAATGTGTAAGTTCCGATTCCCGTTTTCTGACTGGTTGATTTAGGATGGTATGCTGAATGAACTTGACATAGATTGCTGTGGATGGAGGGATAACCATGTCTTGAATATTTGACAGATCTCTGTGATACTTGACTTGTACATATCAAGTTTGACCAATTTTTTGGTCGCAACAATGGTTCTGATATATCCTATCGAGGATTGAAACTTGAAGTTGAACGAAGGCATTCAAGGGTATCAAGCGGAGTGAATTCGAGACGAAGCTATTTGTAAAGCAAGAGTGAAAGAACCCGTTGCACTTCATGACAGGTATAAGGAAACACGAACAAAGTAGGAACCAACAAAAAGAACCCCTGGCCGCCATTCTGGAGTCGTACGACTGTTCGGTAGCTCGTTTAGTCGTTCCTTCTCATTTCCAACAAATTCGAGCATGATTTTCCCATCGACAACTCCCAGGTCACCACCACGATGATGACGATATGGGCTGTGTATTGGGGTGAAACAAGCGCCCGGAGAAGATTATAGGTGTGTGAACTGATGTATATCAATAAGCAGGCACGCGTATGCCAGCCTGCGACAAGGTACCGTACATCCTTCTTTCCATCGCTCTGTTACCTAGCCAAGCATGTCTCTGAGAAAAAGTAAGCGGTCAAGAAATGGTGAGCACTTGGGCGAGACATTTGAGAGTCCTCCTCCAGCACCGTTCACCAACAGCAAGCAGAATCGATCGAAATTGATGGTCAAGGCAGCGGATCGTCAGTTGCGTTCCTCGTTGATGGGAAGCACATCGTGAGCGGTGGTCGGGAAGGAAAGGTTCGACGTTGGCAAGTAGAGGACGGCGTGGAGGTGGGAATGCTAATGGATGCGGGGAGTACTGTTTGGAATATCGCAGTGTCACGAGATGGAAAGTGGGTCGTGAGTGGGACGCAGAGTGGCCAGGTGACGGTGTGGAGCCGCGAAAAGGCGACCGCGTTCAGAGGACACAACGACCGGGTGTATGCGGTGGACGTCTCACCAGATGGGACGAGAGTGGCGACCGGGTCGGGCGACAACACTGCCTGTGTCTGGTCGCTCGAGACTGGCGAGCGACTGCTCGGCCCCTTGAAACACGACAACAACGTTCTTGCGGTCAAGTTCTCACCCGACGGACGCCTCATCGCCACTGCCGTGGAACGGCGCGACTCCCTTCGGATCTATGACAGTCAGAACGGCCGCCTCCTCGTCGACGCCCCAATCAAAGTCCCCTTGTCCCAAAACCAATCCCTCGCTTGGACCAGCGATAGCAAACAACTCTTTGCGATATCTGACGACGGCAACATCAACTGTCTCGACGTGCCCACCGGGACGACGTATTCTCGATGGCCCATCCACAGCAACAATGGTCCAAGGTGCATCGCTCTAGCGAGCAATGGTACATTTATCGCAACTTCCGCAAACTCATCGGTCTCGTTCTGGGACACTACAACACACAAGCAAATCGGGTCTGTCATCCAGCTTATAGCTCGCGTCACGTCAATGGCTATCTCAGCAAACCACGACCTTGCGATGGGTGGAGACCGGACAATCAGCATTCGCAGTCTCTGTGAAATCCTTCCCTTGTCCTATTTTGACGATGTAAGCGAGTACCACCGCGTGAGACCCTGCGTTGCTGATTGCTGCAGAATTCCTCAGAGCCGGCCAGGCGGCGTATGGAGGTACAAAAAACTGATCTCGAACAGACAATCGAGTCCCTTCGTGCACAGGAGAAGAGCTCAAGTGTGTCTATCATCATCCTGACTCGCGTGTCGTTGACATCCACTTCACTAGGCAACAAAATTGCACGTCTCGAAGAAACCGTTCAGCAACTCCGTGACGAGCTCTTCAACTCCTTACGCACAGCTGTTCAGGACAAGGATAGCCTGAACGAAACCATCAAGCTCCTTCGTGCACAGGACAGGAACTCGAGTGCGTTCATCGTTACCCTGACTCGCGCTTCATTGACATCTACGTTCCTTAGACAATAACGTTGCACGTCCCGAAGGAACAGTCTGGGAACTCCGTAAACAGCTCTCTGACTCTCAACATAGAGCGGATAGCCTCAGCGAAACCATCGAGTCGCTTCGTGCACAGGAGGTGAACTCCAGTGCGTCCATCACCATCCTGACGCGTGCTTCACTGACATGCCCGCCCATTAGACAGCAAAATCGCCCATCTCGAACAGCAACTTCGCGCCCAGCATGTCGATTCCCAATGCAGAGAAAATACCCTCGTCCAGATCCTTCATGCGCACGAGCAGAAACATCGATGCGAAGTCCTGTATGCTGATGGCTGCGTAATCGATGCTGCCCTCTCTCTTCTTGAGATCGCCAACGCCGCAAGCGAGGACGTCAGAGCCAACAGGCTCATAATAGACTGGCTTACTAGTGAGTTTTGGCGTCGCGCATCAGCACAAGGTATCCAACATCTACCATCAGAGTTCAAGAGCCAATGCATATCGTCGCTGGAAGAAATTGGAGACGAGGCATCGAGTGCCAAGAAACAAGAAGAAGCAGTCGCAGCCTATTCTACTGCGTTGTTACTCAGTCCCTTGACTCCGAACACCTTGCTAATCAAGTGGGCGAGCACAGTGTTGATTCGTAGCTCAGTGAACGAAACATTGACTGCTGCCACCAAGGTATGCTCTACGGTGATGGTTTGAAGTCGGACGTTGACGATCTTTTCGGATCAGTTCAAGCTTCCGAGGTTTGTCGTCTACCGGGCAATCTGTGATGTTCTCGAACAGGACAATCGCGTTTCGGAGGCAATCGAGTGTTTCCAACAGATGCAGAGGGAGTTAGGAGAGGGCACGGGTAACCGCGATGGACAAGCCCAGTCGGAGTGGGTAGCTAGTGAGGTTTTCCTACTTGGTTTATCACCCTCGTTGCCCTCTGATTGGACATCAGACTTCAAAGCACGTTATCTCAAGACATTAGAGCAACGCGGAGACATCGCCATGGACTCTACTTCATTCAAAGATGCTGTTGTCCATTACACTACAGGGTTGACCCTCAATCCTCTGTCGACAGACTTGTTGACCAAACGAAGCAAAGCACAAGCTGGGCTTGGATCATGGGAGGATTCGCTGGCAGATGCTGATGCGGTACGTGTATCATGATTTACACCGGAGCAAATAGTCAATGCGATGCCAGTCGATCAAACTGGACCCGTCATCTCCACGTGGCTACGAAAGAAAGCATACAGCACTATTCGGCGCACACCGTTACGACGAAGCAATCAATGCGTATAACGATATGCTTCTCAAGCTTGAGCAATCTCCAGATCCTGTTACTCGGGGTAAACATCTTCTGACTCACACGGAAGCATCGTCTGAGGATTTTGCCTTTTGTAGGATTACGTAACCACTATGTGAGCCCATTGCAGACGATGGCGGCTGTTCGCAGCTCTGTCAAGCGGACCCAGCGGGACGCCCCGCTCGTCCTCATCAACACGGAGACTGGTCGTCTTTTCAACAAGCAAGAGCGTTTGGACGAATTCGAAGCTGATCCAAAATTCAAGGAGCTCGTTGCATCCATGACGACAGGACTCGACAATTCTCGCATCACGCAGACCGTTCAACAATACTATCGATACGCCTCATTCTCGCATACTTGGGAAGGAGCCGAACCGTTGTTCCACGATGTCCTTCATGAATCGGTACACAAGCTGGCGGCATCCGAGTCACCCACAGTCTCGAAGTTGGTGATGTTCTGTATGACGGCGCGGGAAGCTGGGTTGTGCTGGGCATGGTCGGATACATGTTGTATCAACAAAACGGACGGCGCAGTGCTTCAGGAATCCCTGACATCGATGTTTCAATGGTACCACGAATCGGCCCTCACGATCGTTCACCTAAAGGGTGTACGATCTGACTCGGAGCTGGGTGCTCTCCTGAGGAGTCTTTGGAACACCCGCGCATGGACATTGCAAGAGTTCTTTGCATCTCGTGTCATCCGTTTCTACACCGAAGATTGGAAGCCTTATCTTCCTCACGAGAGTGTGTATAACCACAAGGATTCACCCGCGATCATGGGCGAGATGGCGACCGCAAACGGTGTTCAGGTACAAGTTCTACTCTCTCTCCGACCTGGATCAGAAAATGTACGGCAGAAACTTTGTCTTGCCGCGACACGCACTGCTACAAGACAAGAGGATATAGCCTACTCGCTGTTCGGTATATTTGATGTGTCTATCCCAGTGACGTATGGCGAGGGCGAACAACGCGCTCTGGGTCGGCTGTTACAAGAGGTGTTGACTCGGTCAGGTGATGTCACCATTCTAGCCTGGACAGGGAAGGCATCCGACTACAACAGCTGTCTTCCTGCGGAGATTGCTGTATATCGCGACCCAGCGTCACACTGTATCCCGTCGCCAATTGAAGATGACAAGATGGATACGTTGGTTGCGGAACTACGGGCGTCCTCACATCTCGACTCGGCTGCGATGCTATACGATCGACTCGTCGTTCTCCCATCACCGCGTCTTGTCAGCCGCCGGTTGAGCTTATCCTGCATCGTGTTTCCGCTGAGAGGTCTGTTGGTCTCCAGCAGTGATTCTCAGCGTGTTTATCGTGCCATGACATCCGCACTCGGGAACGTTGAGATCAAGACGACGGAGGACTTATCTAGCCTGAAGAATCTGGTGCTCGTTCATCCATGGCTCCAGTGCCTTCTTGATCCTGCCCTCCCCTTCGAGGATCTGATTCTGGACGACGACGCCGAACCGCCCACCACCCTTGATGGGGATCGGGGAGATGGTTATCTGGATGCGCTTTCTCCCTTTTCATCTCACACCGTATCTCCATATGACAAGCCTACCAGAGCGTTACGGCTTTTCGCGCGTCTCAGACAACCCTTCGGCGCACTCTTGCTCGTTCCTCTATCCCATAACGAATACAAACGCGTTGCATGTGATCACCCTATCATTGCGCAGTTACTCAAGCACGTTTCGCCGGGCTCTCTCGCACAGACGATAGGGACACTAGATATCTTGTAGTTGCCGTGCTGTCTCGGGGAGTTTGCCTGTCTTTTTGTTTGCTCTCGCCATCTCAGACTTGAGCGTTGCATGTTCTTGGATTTCGCATCGCTTTCTGTAGCATTTACCGTCCTGTTTGTAGTAGCCCATGTGTTATGGCAGTCTTTTGTGGTAACTCGGCGGCCTGGCACACAGACAGGTCTCCAGCAACGCGTTGACCACGAGTCGGGAGTCTGGTGGGTTAGCGCAACGGGGGATGTTCTTGGACTGTGGCCGCCATTTCACGGTGATCTTGCCGTGAATGGTCCGAAGTGTACTGTCAGCGTGACCCGGGGTGGACGTCTGTAATCAGATTGAGTCGTTCAAAGTTGCTGTTTAGCTTCCCTCCGGGTCGATTGAAAAGTTCGCGGTGTAGACTGGTAACGCACCAGTTCTAAAGTCCGTGACTCGACGATGACGGTGATGATGATAGCGCTGATCGATCAATCGACCGATGAATCCATGGCCAGTTCTCGCGAAGTGGTTGACAAGCTGGCACCTTATGGGATGCTCAGTTGCAAGAAATCGTTCTCGGGTAAGAGCATAAAAGGCCGCTTTGAAACACGAGCGTGCGACCTAAGCTACCGAGAGAACAACGGACCAGTGAGGGAACGCGACGCGATGAGCTTAATTCGTCTGATAAAGCACTCGACATTTCGGTCTCCAGCCTTCAAATCTTCCTCCTACCTGACGGAGCGGCAGTTTCAAGCTCGCGGGGCCGTCGTGATAATGTATTCGCCGAACGTGGAACTTATTGAGCGCCTATTCTCCAGGCCAGTCACGCAGGTGGCATGGCGGCAGTATCGTAATCCATATTGCGGTGAACCGAGCATCAGTCGAAGTTTCATTTAATTTATTTATTAGTCCTAGGGCATTAATGCGTCTTCCACGTTTGGCAGTGCTTCCCTCCGTCTCTCCTCCACAACAGCTCGGCATTCGCTGTTCAAAAGGTTATCCAACGATCTAATCATGTCCACGAGTCATGGCGATAATGCCGAGCGCAGTCCGCTACTCCCAAAGGCCAAGGCTAGTAAAGATACCCCTCTAGAATGTCACCAGATCTCCCGGTCGACTAGACACTGCATCCTGGTAGCCTTGTGGGCCGGGACGTTTTTCTGTGTGAGCCAGTCTCATTTTAGTTCCAACATTGTGTCATTAATTTGGGCGTTGTCAGAATTTGAACTGTATGTCACTCAGCTTCAACAATAATCACTTGATAATCATTCAAGTTTTCCTCTAGTAACGATGGTGGCTACGCGTGAGATAACCTCACGAGGTTGAAAACTCGTTCGCCTCTAATGAGTACTGTCCACAGTGCTACCCTCGATCACATCAGAATTCAAAGAATCAAACCAAGCCAGTTGGATTGGCACCGCGTACGGTTCTACGCTCTAGACCCTCGTTGCTCACACACATGTGTGTCTTCTCAGATACCTGCTCTCAAGCTGCACCTTCACGGCCCTCTATGGACGACTATGTATCATCCTCGGCCGGCGTACGTCGTGCCAAATCGCCTTACTCGCGACCGCTTTCGGCACTCTTCTCTGTGGGATCTCCAGAAATATGTTCGAACTGACAGTCGCACGATTCGTACGTGGAATTTCCTGCCTCCCGCCTTCCCTCAGATACAGACCTCGATGGGTCATTCAGATAGCTGGAGTAGGCGCGGGAGCACTCCAGGTGCTTGCCATGTAAGTACATGTTCTCGTGAGCGACCATGATCTGCTCAACCACGTAATCAAGGGTCGTCTCGGCCGACATGTACAATATCCGAGTGCGTTCACGGTCCATCTCGTCGCGTTCTGATGTTCATCGTCATCCAGGAACGCGGCTTACCTCAAGCGTTAAGCAATCTTTCTCTATCCGTGAGTTTAGCCATGGGTTCGATGTACTTCTCTGACCCCTGTGCTAGGTTGGATTGGGCCTCGGTGGACCCATTGGCGGTATTTTGAATGATTTGTATGTCGTTCCTTGTTGGTGTTGGTGCCTTGGATGGGGCAGGCTCACTGTGTTGGAGATTTGGATGGCGCGTCGCATTTTTCTGTCAGGTGCCGCTTTTCGTCTTGGTGATGATCGCTGTCACGAGCACACTGCGTTATGTGACACCAGTGGGTATCTCGCCTTCGTTATTGTTAGTATGTGCAAGTATCGATGTTATGTTCTGCAGGGTCAAGGTCAGAGTGCAAAGGAGGTTCTATCCAGAATCGACTTTGGAGGCGTGTTTACGCTCTTTTTGATGGTAGGGTCATCGCGTGCGCTGCATTCATGGCTGCCTGACCTATCTCGTGCTAGATTGGATCGACACTCATCTGGCTCAGCACAAAATACAACGAAGATCTTCCTGTGAGTTATTTCCCATCCTAACCGCGATCTCTCGGCTTTACGATCCTTGGCAGTGGGCAGATCAACGGGTCATCATTCCGCTGGCACTTTCCCTTCTTGCCTTGGGACTTCTTCCTGTGATTGAATCCCGCATAGCTACGGAGCCCATCCTGCCGCCCTCTCTCTTCAGAGAGAAAGTACCCGTCCTTGTGAGCTTGAGTAACTATCTTTTGGGGATTTGCAACACATCCACAATGTACTTCATCCCGTTGTGGTTTCAAACGGTGTCTTTGGACAGTGCATCCATCGCTGGTATGTCGACTGTAACCCGTATTAACGTATCAGCCATTAAAGACTCCCGTTTTCGGTGATGCAGGGCTCCACTTGCTCCCACACAGCCTTGCAATGGGTTTGGGTTCGTTGGTGGCAGGGTACGATATAGCCTTTCCTTTCTTCCCAGCAGCTGATCTCCGAGCATTTCACACAGCTGGTGGATTCATCGGACGGGTAAATACACGACTCTCAACCTCGTCTCTGGTATTATTCCACTCTTTGGCCTGATTCCCATCGTCTTCATGGGAGAGGATTCGGGGTTCATCGTGAAGTGGTTTAGTGTCTTTCCGATCGGCTTTGGGAACGCAATCATATTTGTGACGGTGATGAGTATGAAATTCTTTCGAGGTCCCTTTCAGTGATTGTTTTACTCACGTGCTTTGTCTAGTCGCGCTACAGGCACATTTGTTGGGTACGTCAGCGGACACGGCGTTTGTCGCAGAGGAAACCTGAACGTGTTCGTGTTCGCAGAGTCTTCGGTAGCCGTTGGGACGGCGGTTGCACAGCTCGTGAGGGGACTCGGTGAGTACCGTTTGGCGTGAATCACTCGGAAAATGGACGTTCACCTTTCATTGTGTTACTGTTCTCACACTTAGGACAAGTTTCCAGCATCGCCATCGCCTCTGCCGTGTTCCAGTCCCGGCTCGATACCGAGCTACGTCGACGTATACACGTCCCCGATGCAGAAAAGGTCAGCTTTCCCTTTCCCTTTCGTTTTCCCCCCCTTTTTTTTTTACTGACGCTGCCGTTCGATCCCCACCGACCACCCGAATGAATCACAATGCGCGAATGATGGGGGAAAAAACACAACACTCCAAGATCATTTCAGAAATCCGACACTCGCTTAATCTGGTGGGATCGCTTCCCCCAGACCTCCAGCGTGCCGCACGGGATGCGTACGCGGCGAGCATACGTACCGTATTCATCGTTGGGACGTGTGCGATGGTCATTGCCTACATCGTTCGCTTGCCGGTACGTCCTGTGTGATTATATCGGATTCGTGGAGGGCCGCGCGCTGACAGGAAACATCATGCGATGGGACAGATTCCGGAGGCGCCAACGGAGGAGCGGAGCGGGTGTGCAGAACGGACCGACATGGAAACGGAGTCGCGTTCGGGCGTTGGGTCCGAGTCTAGGTCTGTTTAGATGCGAAAAAGCATCGAGCAGGCGATGGGCTCGCTTGCCCAGTGGGTACTGCGAACAGGAATGTACCCGACGACAGGCAGACCACACTTTTTTGCATGGATAGTAGAAGTTTAGACTGAAGATGACATACCCACGTCGTATTTTACATCTTATCTTTCCTCGCTTTTGTTTCCTATTTATCATCGCGCACCCTCGTATCGTGTCGATTACTTTCTTCAAAAGGCACCTTTTGAAATCCAGTACCCCACCCACGCATCTGCCTCAACCTCGCCAATCGCGCGCATGTTCGCCATCGTCGGACTGATTTGCTGCACCTTGGTGGTACTAAAGTTGGTCATCCCCGCCGCTTCCGTGGCGTCAACCCCCGCACTCCGGATCGCCTGGTCTCCCTGTGCCAACGCGCGGAAGAACTCGACTAGCTTGATGGCCGGCTGTGTCAAACAGGGGTTCGGGCACGGTTTAGCGATGATCTGGGGGTAGCCTTCTCAAAATCTACTCACGATGTTCACCAAGTCATCTTCCGAGGCGTTCTCCGCCTTCTTCTCCAACAGCGCAAACCAGTTCCCGAATGGAACGATCGGGAGGACGTCGCCTCCAAGTGCCTTTTGCTTGATGATCGAGCGTCGCACGAAAGCAATGATCTCTGCCCAAGGGGCACTGCGAGGGTTGACAATGTTCAGCGCTGGTGGTGGCGCGTCTTTGGCAAACGCCGTTTCCACGATGGCAGAAGCCACTTCTTCCTCGCGCAGCCACGATACGACCTATGTAGATCGTCAATGAGCACACGCCGATCGTCAACGTGTGGGACTCGATCATGTCACTTACACCGGCGGTCTCCGGGAGCGCACCGAGGGCAATGCTGGATTTAACGATGATCGGGAACCAATCTGTCGTGGCCCAAGATCCACCTAGTCCACCAGCGATTTGGCCAATGCGAAGGGAAGTCGCATGTAAGCCACTCTTCACGATAATCTATCAAATCTATATCAGCACCGGTCGTCTGATCAGTTATCGCATCACGACTCGCCCGTTCAGTGGTGTATTTGCCCTCTCCATAACCTGCTCCGACGGCAACCGAAGGGTCAAGTTGGACTTCTTCTGGGAAAGGACCTTTCAAGTTATCCCAAGACTGCGCAGATCCGATCGAAGAAGTGAACAAGAAGCGGAGGTTCTGATTCTGGGGTGAATCTAGGCCGAGGTCAACCAAATTGCGCGACGCCCGGATGTTATCTTCAAAAGAAGATATCGACAAGTTAAAGTCGAGGCGCCACGCGTTGTGTATGATCAACGTGACGCAAGTTCGGATCTGTGAATACAAAGTCAATGGGTGTATCTTTAGGAAAACAAAGCGCAACCCTACGTTTTCATACTGAGCTGGTGACAGGCCACACTTCTCCAGAGACGCATCAGCTTCGACGTAGACGAGCTTACTCGAGTTCAACAGGTCAATCGGAAGTCCCCTGTCTCTGAAAGCCAACTTTTGTCGTTCCTCGATCGATCTGGCAGAGGATGGACGATTGAAAGCGAAGATGCGCTGAACCGCGGGGCTTTGGAGAAGCTCCGAGAGTAAAAACGATCCGAGACCACCCGTGGTTCCAGTGAGTAGTACAACAGCAGGCTCGATCGATTGGCTACTCGGCAACACACCATCAACAGGCCCGTCCAACCCTATGGAGTATTTCTCGATCATAGCATTGATGACTTGCTTATGTTGCGCTATGAAATCTACCGCCTGTCCAGCACTGTTATCGTTGACGAGAGCGGCGATACGCGAACTAAGCAGCTGAATGGTCGGGTTTTCAAAGATGACGTTGGGAGGGATGTGGGAAGCAGCCTTCTTGATCTCTGGATCCGACGATTTTCGCAAAGCGCCCAATATCCGGTTTCGAAGATATGTGACGCTCAAACTGTGAAACAAACCACGAGGTATGAGCAACGTCTTCAACTTGGTTATCTCACGAGACAGCGCACCTATCAAAGCCTTGGGCGAATAGGTCAGCCTGGGGATCAACATAACTATTGGAGCTGATGGAACGAGCATGTTCCAGCAACCATTCTTCAAGCACTTCGCTAGTCCACACTGACGGACCAGCCAAGCCATCTGGAGCCGCCGAACTTGCTTCCACAGTATCATACCTTTAGAGAATCTAAGATCCATGCCCATACACACGTGATGCAATGACTCACAATGCGTTAATATCTGCTTCGTAAGCCTTGAGAGTTAATTTGCGTTGAACAGTACCCTTGGGAGCACGTAACATAGGCTTGTTATCGCTCGTAACCAGAATCATCTCCTTGAAAATACGACTGAATGCTGGCGATGGCTTGTTGGCCTCTTCAACCACAGGCCTTTGTTCACTTCAGTCGACGAGTTTGCCCAGTGATAGATGAAGCACATACCAGATTTGATTTCTAAACTCGGCCACAGCTTTCTCGTTGTTGACATCGATAGCGTGCCCCGGGGTAGGCTCGATGAGAACGCCAACTTGGTTTCGCTCCCGTCCGAACATGACAACACCCTGCACCAGTGGGGAAGACCCAATGATGCTTTCCATCGGAGCAGGAACCGTCTTCTCTCCAGACGCAAGAATGATGACATCATCAGCCCTTCCAACACTGTCATCGAGGAGGGTGTTTATGAATACGACTCTTGGTTAAGATCAGCTAGGCAACTTACATCTTCCATAAGTCCTTAGTCGGATGCTTCACGAAGACATCTGCAGTGGCATATCCCTTCGCATCAGGTAAATTCTCTATCGCCATCTGGTAGTTTTCGGTCGACTGATCAAGCTTGTGAGCATTTCCCGAAACCATTACGACGGGAAAAATCTCATACCAGAATTTGCAACTCGTATGTATCGTCTCCTTGTGGAGCCCACCTGATTTTTAGATCGTCTGGGAAACGCGACCACATCCAATCACCGTCGGCGATATCTTGCTTGCTAACAGTTCCCACAGGGACTCCGAATTCTGTCCCGCCATAACCACTGGCGATTTGTACCCCAGCAGCCCACAACTGCTCGCCAACTTTGACAGGTAGAGGACCACCGCCGAAGGTCTAAAGACGGTGAGCCAGAGAAATGGTATATGGTATCAGGCCGCACGCACCACAAGTTCTAATTTCTTCAGGATGTCGACGGCCTCCTCTGACGTGACCATCTGTTCAAGAAATGTCGGAACCGTCATGAGGGCGTTACATTCTATCTTCTTGAGGCATTCAATCATGTTGTCGCTCGTTGGTATCACTGGCTGGGCGAGTGGGTCGTTCTCCGTACGCGGGGGGTAGAGCACAGTAGAAATAAGGCACGAAATTGGTACATAAAGCTCCGTTATGAGACCAAAGACGTGGAATGGGGGAAGCGCCATGGAACCCATCCGACGCGGAGAAGGAAACGCAGCATATGGACGGATAGAGGCTACAGATAATCAGTAAAGGGTATCGCCAAGTAGTGCAAGGTAACATACGCTGTGCCAACCATTGGATTTGAACTCTGTGGGTGTGAGCAATGGGTTTGGGGAATCCAGTGCTACCCGAGGAATGAATGTAGATAGCCGGAGAATCCAAGTCTGGAAATTCCAATGGGGGAGGGTATGGAATAAAGGAATCTGCTGCAACCTCCTGGCCAAGCTTTGGAAAAGCATAGCGAAGAGTAGGGAGTTCATAGATAGTCATCTGGGCGCCTTCATTTTCGCGGCGAATGCCACCGATAAGCCCTTTGTGAGCGTGATCAAGCGTTACGATACGTGTACAATTGATCTTCATCATCATATTGACAATAGCCGCAGCAGAATTCCTAGAAGAGACCGGGAATGGCTGAAATGGAATGTGAGAACAGGATCTTTGAAAGAAAGAGGGGAATGGACATACAACCCATCCAGCGATTGACAAGCCCGCGACAACAGCATGGTGCAACATTGTGTCCGTATTAGCAATGATCATTACAACCTCTCCGTCTGGACCTTGGCGGAAGGGGCGAAGAACATGTGCGATTCGGTGAGCGGCTCGACCGAATTCGAGGAACGAGATTTCAGTTAGCGTGTCGGGAACGCTCTCGTTTGTGTAGACGAAGATAGGAAAAGAGGTGTTTCTTTCCATATGAAAGTTGATCAAGTCAGGGAACAAGAGCGAGTGATCGAGAGGAGGGAACTGGAGAACGGTAGATGCCATGCTTGTGGAAAGATGCGGGTTGGTTACTTGGGATGATTGAAATTGATGAATGACATGCTCGCGGTGGGGGCCTTTATAACTGAACGAGCTGGCGGTTAGCGGAGAAATTCGGAGGTACTACTGGAAGGGGAATTCGTCCGAGAGAACACATCGCGAGGTCATTCGCGCAACGTCACAAGCGTCCAAGAGCCGCACGCAAAATCAGGTGGACAGAGCGAGAAGCCCAAACCCGGTATCTGTCCCCTCCGGAGGTTAAGCTGGCTGGGAGCGATAAGGAAGCTTAGTAAAGTGTGACGGAAAGAGCCCTGGGGACTTGATGCGCCCATCACGAACGGTGACGAACCTCGGTTATCCTATGATTTTGTAGCCCAGTAAGGACCAATGATTCAACTCACCAGAATAAGCAGGTGATGCGAGAAAAATTAAACCCTGACCGAGGGGAAGGCCCAAAGCCGACATTCCTTGGGGGTAGTTAGTAAGTTGTGGGTACCTGGAAGAACTCTGTCGGGAATTGGATTTACCGTGTGCCCGGAGATTGCCACGGGCACCCTCGGGCATCCTGGGATCACTTCAGAACACGAGGCTCCCAGTAATTAAATCATGGGTTTAGGCAGACTTCTCAAGAGTCTGAGTCTACACTTGTACAATCCATTATGGTGCTTTACTACGAATTTGCTGCTACTAGTCCGGGTGCGTGATAATCATCGATAGGATAACGATCAACTCCATGGGTGCAGCATTTTGCTAACCGGTGGTAGCAGCGTGGTAGCAGACCGGTACCGCCAATGACCGGTAGGCGACCATTTCTCAGCTTACAGATCGGCAGCCGGGCCCCATGATGGTGAGTGGTACCAACATCATTTTGTTGCTTGACATTAGTCACCACCACTGGCACTGGAACGGCATTGCATGATCATCCATTCCGTTTGACTTCGGATATAACGCCTGGCTATGTTAGCTATGGTTCCTCACGACGTTTTCCGACCGAAAGCATCACCATCATAAACAAGGACACACCTTTCGGGGGGCTACAGCGGGCACGTTCGGAGAGTCAAATTCAAATACTCGAGTCCTCCTGGAACTCAAGAGGAGGAGGCAGATATCGTCTTTGAAACGGGTCCGTGGACGCTAGTACGCGCCGGTGTGCCTAGTGTCCTTGAATGAGTGCGTTTTTTCCACATCTCGTATTTCCGCAGTGGTGGTCATGTTTACGTGGCGCTCGCGGGCATCTTCTGGACTTGACACCGTCGATCGCACACGGGCCTTCCGCCACAACAGCAAGAAAGCATTCCTCAGAATTTCCTCGCCTTCCTTCCATATCCCCGGCGCGCGGGGAATCCATCGCGTTCCAACCTCAATCAGCAATGCACCTTGGTCGCACATTCCTCTCTTCGCTTCTTCTAGAACCATTTCGGTGGGGAAACAGACCCCCGGGAATTGAGGACGGAGACGAATCGGTAGACACCTTTTTCACTCAAAGACTTGGTGCAGAGCTTGCACGGATTTTCGGGGGTGCTACAAGTTATATCGGCCACAATTCGTATTTTGCAGACGCTCGAAAGGCTTCGTATGCGCGCCGTCCTTGCTTCCATGTGGGATTCTGAAGCGCGTGGACATGGATCCGTTTTTGCTTGGGGTCTCCCGTAGTCGCAACCGGACAAGGACACGTCTTATGAATTGGGAGACCTGCAAGCCAAGCTGCACGGATCCACTGTGTACTCTTTCATGGACGGCATTGGAACGACGCTCGTGGATGCCCTGGTTGATTAACGTTCAACCTCCAAAAACAGCCCAACGTACAGATGTACGGCGAGGTAAGAAGTCACGGGGCTTAGCCTTGACGCGAGCCAAAACCAGTCCGAGGTGACGATAAAGTTCCTCCAGGATACGTTGGCGTTTCTCAACCTTTGCAGACAGATTACAACATCCTCCAAGACCCCATTCGCAACGCATGTCGTCTCTACCCTTTCACTCTATGAATTAAAAGGGATACCCTCGTCAGTGACACCACTCCCGCATCTCACCGCCAACACGTACTCTTCCTACATCATTTTCACCTGACCCTCATGGGGTTTGCCTCCGTCGTACCCAGATCAGTAGAAGCCTACTCGACAACCAAAGGCTCGGGCATTCTAGGCTGCATCTGTGATCTACCCCAGTCTGCGGTTCAGAACACCACGTCCGGTGATCCTCGGCGGGCCTTACATCTCCGACCCCTCGTCTTCTCCTCCAAAAGTCCATATCGATATCTCTCGGTCCCTTCCATCACCCTTGTTCGTCAAAGTTTATACGCATATAGGATGCATCCCGTCGTGCCCGGTCGGTCATGTACAACGGATGGCAGCGCTGAAGAAAGTGCTTGCATCTGAACCGTGGAACGGTCGGATGGAAGTTATAGTTATAGGTGCAGGCGTAGCGGGTGCGAGGGTCAGTGATTGTGTGGAAACAGCAGGGCGTGTTGGGAGAGAGTGGGTGGCTATAAACATACTGGACTGAAGCATCTCCCCCGGGATCAGCGACAAGTGACCACCGTCACGGTGTATTACTAGTATATACAGTCGCCATCCGCCCGTCACATGCCCTCCATACACCCATCCCGTACGAATCTATGTACAACGTATGCATGGTATCACCCATAAGGAAGGAAACCACCAACGCAAGGGGTACGAAGAGAAGAGGTTCAGAAGAGGGTCAAACCCACGCAACAGACAGGGGTGAATAGGGACAGTAACACCGACAACATCCAAGCGCGAGTATGTATAAACAACAACAAAAACGACAAAGGGGATGCGAAATGAATGCAAGAGATATTCTCCACAAATGCAAAGACGGTTAGTGCATCCTTACAACGTGCCCCGTTGCCAGTCCACCACGCGCTTCAACTGCTCGAGTGTCAGGAAAATGAGAATCGTCGTAGGCTGAAGACGCGACCACGCGGGGAGCCAGCCTTTGAGCATAAACATTGGGCCCTCGTTCGCGAGCGAGGCTCGGATTACACCGAGTGTCGACTGCATGGAAGTGGAGATGAGCATATAGTCAGCGTATCAGGGAACATAGACACAAAACGTACGCTAGATCCAGGTCCACTTGCGTTCATGATGCGGCTCTTCAGGACGTCAGCGGGTGAACAGACGGTCGTAGCTACCGTGCCCTGTTACATCCACCTCATCAGTATTCTCCTTCCAAGTCAGCAAAGAACTGATCGAGGAACATACAGCAGCGAAACTGGCGGTAAAGTGGCAGTAGATGTTGTCCTCAAAGTAGGGTGTCTTCAAAAGCTCAGCCTTGAAGAAGTCATATCTAGGTGCTGGGTTAGAAACGGAACACGTTCGGAGGCAGGACGGAACTCACGAGGCGAGTTGACTCGAGTTCATCAGCACACTTCGGAAGATGTTGGGGCCAACGCCACGGACGAGCGATGCAGGGCCTTCTTCGCGAACCATCTATACGAGCCAGGATCGCATATCGGAACCATCCCATGCGAGCAGCAGCACACCGGTAAACAGAGAGAAACGGGAAAAGTGTTAGCATCCCGTTGAGTCCCTCCGAGTGGCAAGTGGAAAGAAATGAATAAAAATGTGAAGGAAAGAAGAGGTGAGGGAAATGATGTAATATTGTAATGGAGCGACCCCGTCACTGCATCGGCGATAGGATCGGAAGCCTATAGCGCTGATCCGGGGTGACCGTCGTCGACTGATAACTGTATCTTGATGAGAAAGATATCCTGATTCGTCAGGCCGTTCGTCCTCGCATCGTCAACCAGTTTTGGTTGAAGACCGCACCTTTTGAAACGCCATTTTGTGGGCGTTAACACTAACATTCCCTGACGTGACAGTGCCAGCACACAATCTCAGAGGCAGGGCTTTGAGCGATCGCCAGTGATACAACCGACCGAGTCCTGGAGAGTGTCAAAGGTGCCAGAGCGGCAGAGATGCATCGCCGAGGCCATTACATCACAGCGCGAGAAAGAGAGTAGAGACTGAGGTGATAGAACGGACTTCTTCACACAACCGCGGGGTGCGATGCGGAGGTAACGCACCTCGAATAAGAACGATGATCATTGCACGCGTGGGGACAAGCTGGATAACCGATGTCATGCCGAATATAAAAGCGATGTTGCGTTTCCTCGATGCTTCTGCTCTTTGCCTTCCGCCATCCTTGATACTCTCGCAGTGGTTCGTACGTTCTCGCGGGTGAGCATCGATATCATTGTCGCCTTCTACGAGATCGGTTGCTATAGCCGATGGTTCCGGGCCGGTCCCGGAAGATCTCTCCGCACGATGTTTGAACGAAGAATTCGAACGTAGGTCCATATCCATGTGGTCAATGACCATAATCGACGCGGAGACGGAACACCGGCTTGCCTAGCGCGGAATGGAGAGAGGCGTGTCCGTGACGCCTCTTTCGGAACAACACGGACATGGACGCCTCAAACTCACGGAACGGGATGCGACTGTGTCCAGTGTCCACACGCGAACGAAAAACACGAGCAAGAAACGGAAGGCGACAAGAACGCAAGGAATGAAATAACGAATGAAACGAAAACACTCACACGGAAGAGCGCATCGAAGCAATGCTTGTAGTTGAAACGTTTCTCAGGAGGCTTGGCAAAGTCGCCTTGGAGGCGAACCTAGATAAACGGCAAAGAGATGAAGCGTGTACGGTGAGAAGACGGTCACGTGATACGGGAGGAATGGAAATAAGCGTGAGGACATGTGATATTGGGTAGGTACCCACCATGACGACCTCTGTGGGAGGTTTGAAATAAGGGAGAGGACGCGTGGCAGAGGGTATGAGGAGACATACCACCAGGGTTACCGACCACACCAGCAATGGTGCCAGCTATAGAAGGACGGGTCAGGAAGCTGCCAAAAAGGCAATTTGTGGGGCATAACGTACCCATGACACCAGCACCCGCCAAGACCCAAGGGGAAGACTGTGGGTTCGCGCCAAGGATCTTCTTGCTCTCGTCGTAGGCCCAGAAGCGACAGAGACTGTAACTCATCTGTCGCATCCAAGTACCTGTGATACCATCATAAAGACCTCTGAAACCAGCTGTTCTGACGGTCTTTTTCATGGACTCGATCATGCGTTTATCGCCTGAGGCTTGTAAGCGGACTTTCGTGAGATCGAGGGGGTGGGTGATAGATGCAGCGATGGTCGCCGCGACACCGCCAAGATAGAAGGGGTATGGCTGTTTCTTCTTGGCTGGGGAGGGTGCGGGGGTAGGCATGGCATTGGCGACGGGTTGTGTTGTTGGGAGTGTTGGAGCGGCCATTGTGAACGAGGATCGGTCGATAGCCCGAATTGGAGGATATAAGAGGGGCCATAGTATTACGTAATATATCTGTCAGAGGGTTCCGTCAAGCGTGCATTCTCTGGGAGAGACAGGAACACTCACTGGGCACAAACGGCCGCCCCCATGGTGTCCCGCCCTCCCACTGAATCCCGTGGGCTAGCTCGGACGGAACCTCCTCTCACACCCTCGGCCGAGTTTCCGGGCAGCGCAGCCACGCACTCTTCCCCTTCATCCATATCGCCCGGTGTCGTAGCCCAACAGTCCACATCTTTGCAGGGCTGTTGACCGTTGGTACTACGATGTTCGGCAGGTTGCGAATCGCTCGTCCACCAGGATTTTGAATATTGAGGATTTCAGAATCTGCGCGTTGACCATGTGCAGCGGTGCCGAGTCTGCGACTCCCACGGGTAACACCACGTTCTACGGCCGCAGTAAAATTGTCGACATCACTCAACCTTCCCCACTACATCTGCGTACAATTCGGTCACTGGCATCTACTGTGATGCCACAAAAGACCATGTTTAACAACATGAAGTCATTCGACGCCAAGGGAGGCCTCATCGCGATGGGCGACGCGTTCGTGATGAGCGTGTGGGACGTCTACGTGGTACGGACGCCGTGGTTGGACTCGGATCATCTCGCGACGCCATACACGAGTACACCGGGTGTGTGGAAAGAGGGATGTGTCCGGCGGCCTTGGGGCTAATCGTCACAGTATGTGACGTTTTCGAACATTCGGTTCAGGCCTATCGGGTCGATGTATACAGATACGAGCGTGGACGGTGGAACTAACACTGCTAGCGCTACCACGATAGCAACTGCTTCGGGTGCGACGCAGATGCACTATGGACGATGGTGAGGCACTCTCTTGGGTCGTTTGGTGATGGTGGTGTTGAGGAACGATCGAAGTGAACAGTGGAGATCTGGGATGGACTGACTCGACGACCTGTAGGGTGCCCAGTTTCTGCATCAGCAAAGTGGTTGAAATGGACGGAGTTGTGGTATGGGCTCAAGTGATGATCCCAGAAAATGGCGGATGTCGATGAGTACTGATGATACTGATCGTCTGGTGGCTTGTCTTACTGCCGGATAGATGAGGGTATAAAATGGCTGCCCCATCGATGGAGCGGAGTTTCATTGAGCCCTTGTGTCCACACCAGTCACGGTCCTTGCGCCATATTCCTATTCGAACGCAAAACCACACTGCCTGCACGCCAAGATGGAATCTTGTATACAGGCGAAAGGCGAAACACTCTGGATGCGTATACCTGTACGGTTCGCCTATCGATCCAGTCAATGAAGAACCGATGGCGCTGGTACATCGCACTTACCCCAACAACACATGTACAATCGCTAGTTCACGCCATTATATGAGCCTATCTGTTATCTCTGAACGGCGCATGTCGATGGCCGCGAGAACTTGGCGCTGCTTATTGGCCCATCGTCCGTGTCTCGCCGTGAACTACGACCGTACATCCTCCTTCTGAACATGTGCTCGGCTCTCATAATCCATGCCCCAGATCAAGCCAGGTTCGTTACGGCATCCACATACGAGCATGCATCATCAATATGATGGGCGTACAGTGAGACGGGTCCGTCTCTCTTCCGTGATGGGATTCTCCATGACCGTGATCAAGCTTAGTACGTCCCCTTCTCGGTCCCAAGCCTCAATCATTGGATCTCCGCCGATTGCACGCGACTTGAAAGCTTGACCAATGACCAGACAACATGCTGGTGACAAACGCGGTTGTGAGGCCTTGATGATCCTGTCGTGGCCAACACGGTGTGCCAGGGCATACGATGTTGTGTACTTGCCTCTCAGGCTATCCATCTACCCCATAATACGTCGAGATTGCCTCCGAGTCGGAAATACGACCTGCGTGTCACTCGTGCTGTGGTCGGGCTGTGTTGGACTCGAACGAGCATCGGCAGGTAAACAAACCCGATAGTGTGCCTTGATCACAACCAGATCCGTGTATCTACCCTGGCGGATCGCGTAGGAAAGTTCACCGGCAGTTGGAACAGATTGTAAAATCGTACTAGGTGGATTTACTTGGGGTGAGTCACTGGTCGTGAAACCCACGGCGGGGTATTCGTCGGGATCATTCAAGTTTGCTCCCACCGACTCCGCCCCGCCGGACCTAGAATTCCGTAGCTGGGTCGAGGTGGTTCAAGTTCCGTCAGAGGCGCCATGATGTGTTCTACTATACCAAGTTACTAACAGCGCTCAGATAGGCCTGCGTCGTCAAACGGAATTCAACCGACCAATCCTGTGTCCTCCATGGCTTCTGCGATAAAAGCAGGGCACGGTCCTGCTGTGGAATGTGTATACAAACTTGAACTCGCCACCCAAACCACGTCCACCTTTACACGTCCGGTCTCAGTGCCTCAATCGCATGCCTGCGTTCCCTCCGCTAGATGGATCCCTGCTTTTCGCTGATCTGGTCAATTTCCACATTGCAAACAATGGCTCGCATCCTATATACGTCTATGTCAACGACGCGAGTCCCGGCGGAACATCCGATATCACGTTCCTCGAGTTCGGTCGCGCTGCTCATCGGGTCGCTCACGCTTTGCGTCCTGCACGACATGGAAAAGAAGGCCAGGTTGTCATGCTCATCGCGAACATTGACACGCTTCTCTACCACGCACTGGTAGTCGGAATGCTCGTCTCAGGACTAGTAGTAAGTCACTGCGACGGAACGCACTGGCAAGGCCCGCCTCACTTTGATTCAGCCTTTCTTAGTCTCCCCGAGGAACTCTCCCGCTGCTATTGTGAACTTGATACGAAAGACGTCTTGTTCACGCATACTCACGGTGCACAGTACCCACCAAACGTTGATGAATGCCATTCGACGCGAGGCGTCCGGTCTAGAGTTGACTATTGACGAGATCCCGGCACCGAGTCAAGCATTTCCCAAGCTGGGTCGTGAACGTGCATCCGACCCTTTCGTCCCATATCCCTCTCCCGGATTGCCTCCGGACCTGGATTCTCCAGCAATCTATCTTCATTCCTCAGGTAGCACCGGGTTCCCTAAACCCATCTCGTTTACTCACAGGACTCAAATCAAGTGGATGTCGCACAGTGAGTCCGGGGACACACCCCTTATATTATCTGAATCCTGATCATATTGTATGCCAGGGCCCACTCTCGGTTATCGCGACATGCCCCGTCCAACCCGGATGGGTGTGATGTCTCTTCCTGCTTTCCACATTTACGGTTTGATGATGCAACTTTACGTCCCATTTGCCTGTGTGGTAACTGTTGTCCTATTTTCTCCACGAACGATCGTGGATGTGAATGCCCACCCGGTTGTGCCCACAACGGACAACATTCTGGAGCATGCGTGCATGACGAAATGCAACATTTTAATGACCATCCCTGCGTTCTTGGAACAATGGGCTACTTCTCCGGACGTAGTAAACCTATTGAAGACGTTTGATCTTGTGGTATGTTTCACGCTTTCTTCGGCCACCGAGTGCGATGTTCATCGTCTACAGGTATTCGGTGGTGGTCCATTATCACTGAAAGTTGGGAACAGTCTATCAGCAGCTGGCGTACCTATCGTTACCGGTTTCGGTGCGACCGAGTGTGGTATCATCACGTCGATTCCATCAAGAGAAGATATTGCGGATGGTGATTGGATCTGGCTTCGCATCGCTGAGGGCATTGATGTGAGATGGATCCCCGAAGGTGATGACATGTACGAATGTCATGTATT
>JBBPNB010000109.1:0-25825 GCA_038090635.1 Rubroboletus satanas
GTAATCTGGATTCTGTTTTGATCGTGGTGGACCATGGCCTTACTTGGGGGGTGATTTTCATCCCATGCTCCAAATCGGTATTGGTGGCCGACATCGCCAACCTCTTCTTCCAACATGTTTTCCCTCGGTTTGGACTACATGATCAAATTATCTCGGATTGAGGCCCCCAGTTCGCCTCTACCTTCGCCCTAGAACTCTCCCAACTCCTCCACTATGACGTCGCCCTCTCCACAGCTTACCATCCCCAGACAGACGGAGAAACTGAGCATGTCAACCAGGAATTGGAAACCTATTTGCGCCTTTTCTGCCAGGAAAAACCGGAATCCTGGACCAACCTTCTTCCCATGGCGGAGTTTCACCACAACTCCATGACTCACTCCGCCACCAAGCAATCACCCTTTTCCCTAATGATGGGATACCAACCAAGAGCCTACCCTAAAATTGGCCCAACCTTCGTGCCTCACCTTGCGGACCGGCTCTCTGAACTTGCCTCCGCATGAGAAGAAGCCAAATCGGCATTGACCAATTCCCAGAAGGTCATGGCTGACAGATAACACGTTAAGTTCACCCCCTTTACCATTGGACAGAAGGTATGGCTGGAAGCCACCAACCTCCCTATTGCGTCCAACCGCAAACTCTCCCCTAAACATCATGGCCCCTTTTCCATCAGCAAGGTCATTTCCGCTGTGGCATACAAGGTGAACCTTCCACCCTCCTGGAAAATACACCCGGTTTTCCATGCATCCCTCCTAACCCCTTTTACCGAAACTGACGAACACGGCCCTAACTTCCCCCGACCTCCACCAGAGCTTACTGGCACCAAAGAAGAATACAAAGTCAGTCACATCGTCAAGCACAAAGGCAATGCTCGATGCCACTGTTACCTCATTGCCTGGAAAGGCTATCCGTTATCAGAAAGCACGTGGGAAGGCGAGCTCAGTTTGGAAAACGCCACTGATCTCCTGAACGAATATAAGGCAGCCCACCACCTCTAGCTAGGACCATCCCCTCATGCCACCAATTCGTTCCTTGTCTCCCACTAAGCGTTGCTTTCCCCTCCACTCAAACCGCCTCCCTCCTGCCCAGCGTAGGACCCTGTATGCCTCCCTCCTCGACGACCCCACCCTCATTCGTATTCTTGATGCCACTATCTCCAGTAACCGCAGCACCACCCTCCTTGAGTTGGGACAACTCTACCGCACCCACACTATCCTCCACCAAGTCCAAGAGAACCTCGCCCCAGTTGGGCAACCCACTATGTACATGGCCGCGCTTGCTCAATCCATCTCAGAAGCATGCCAACAAACCCTCGACCTCTTCTATCACGAAGGTCTTGGCAAGGTGGTGGATGAGCTTAACCCAGCTCACGTCCAGGTTATTCTCGAACCCCTCCTTGAAACCCTCTCTTCCTCTGAACGGGATGCCTACTACTGTCACGTTCCCCAACCAGTTGTCATCCCCTCCCCGCCATTGTACAAGAACTCCTCTGCGTCAGACACAGGCCCACCTCCGGCATCATCCCCTTCTCCAAGAATCTCTACACCCAAGACTGCCAAACCGGCAGTGATCTCTTCCCAATCCTCCCCCTTCCTACCAGAACAACCCTCAGGGTCAGTATCCAACCCCTTCGTCCTCCCCTTGGGCCCATCCATATGGCGCCCTATCCGATGTTTCCACTGTGGAGTCAAAGGACACCTCTGTCCTCACTGTCCTTCCTACCATTGCCCCTATTGCCACAAAGCCACCCCTGGACACCCACAGTATGACTGCCCTCGTCATCGCTGTTCTCTCTGTCAGCAGCCAGGCCACCTCGCCCCCAGTTGTCCCTTCTAAGATGACTCCAACTCAGACTCTGATGCCTACAATGGAGATTTCTAGCTGAAGTCTCGGAAGTACGGTGTCTCCCACCTTAAAACGGGGCTATTGTTACAAACCAATGGTCTGGCTCTATTCTCGAATTCTTATCCTACACTCCGCAGTTACCGTTGCCTTTCATTTCCTCTTTTCTCCCATTGTGGACGGGCATCCCACCCCATGGACCACCTTTTCCTTTCCTGGTTGATCTCTCCTGATCTCTCCAGCATTCTCCTGTGTAAACCTAACTTTATTCTTACCAGACGGTCGGTCCTTCTTCTTTCCTATTCTTAGGACCGACACTGCCTTCATTCATCTCTGTAATGTATAGCCTTAACATGAGGCCTCCTCATTACCGTGCCTGCAGGATACCATGAGGCCATTCCCCTTTTAGAATTCTCTCCTCTCGTAGCACGGTCTCCCCTGTATATAAACCCCTCGGCATAGAACTTAGCTCCCCAGCTAATTCTACACAATATACCTGCTTTCTTGGTGTATTCGTCTCCTTGAGTCTTTGAGCATCTCTTTGATTGCTCGCTACTAGTTCTTTGACGGTTATCTACCTTGGCTCACGCCTTGAGAGCGATAGCATCGTAACATTGGAAGGAGGCCAATTATGAATACATGGAGCTGCCCAACGTAGAACTTTCCCAGTTACAACATTTGGGAGTTCTTCAAAGGATGGATTGGAAATTCGTGAGATTTTAGAAGAGAATCTATCTCCCCAGACCCCTGCTCGCACCACGACAGATCCGGACGTATCAGTTCCGTGAGGACGGAACATTCGGCGAAGAATACCTAGGGCCAGTCCATCAGGCGGACCAGCACAGAGAACTCACGCTTGAACAAGTAGATGTTTCTCCACGGCAGGCGATTCCCTTTCAAATTCCCACATGCGAGACCGAGGTTGACTATACAGTCAACTTGTTTTGTTTCCGTCATGAGTCCATTGGCGAGGCTTACGAAGGAGCTGGTTGGGTGTTTCCAACCGAATCTTTAGATCAAACACCGCATGTCCAAGTCCATTATCAAGGATTCAAGATCACCTCCTGTGCCCAATTTCCGCTGAATTATTTCTCTCTTCTAGAAAAATCTCTGAAACAGAACTGGAGACCGGAGTTTGAGCTCTTATATCGTCACAGACCGAACAATCATCATCAGATGGAATCTCCTCTTCAAGCCGATTGGAATGCCTACTTTGACTGTCACCAGCGCTCAATCTTTCAACAGGATTTCACTCTGCGAGCCCACACACAGTGAAGACTTCAACGTCTTCTCAAGGCCGCTCACCTTCATAACAACAAGGATGAGCTTAATGCAATTTATTCAGGGCTCCGAGGAGAACCTTTTTCCTGAGGAAATCACAGAGCTGGAGAGGAAGGTCAAAGATGTAGATGGCTTCGAGCAAGCCCTTAGATGGCTTCATTCCACACTGGTTCCACTCGCTTGGCCACTACCATTGCCGCCACTACCATATTATTCTCCTTCTGCTTATCATCAAGACTTACAGTCTCCCATTGAGAACTTTCTTTTCCTTAACGGTACTTCCTCATCGCTTTCACTTCCATTTCTTTCCACCTCTTCTCATGACGTTTGTATTCAGGAGGGGTTTATTACCAATGTCTACATTGGTAATCCGCATTACATGCGAGACCTGGATTATGTCCAGTTTGAATCTTATTCAACCTTACTGATGACTCAGCATCATCAAGACCCTCCTGTTGTACCACGAAAGAAGACGAAGTACCAAAGAAAACTTGACTGGGAAAGCAAGAAGAAACAGGTGTATCCGAGGCTTCCATCATCGAGATCTAGGACACCGGCTTCACAGCTGAGACCACTGGCTTCATAGCTGAGACCACCGGCTTCACCACTGAGACAAGGAACAGGACCTCCTACCAACTTCTCCCTTATAGGCTATCTTTTTGAAAGTTTCTTTCCTAACGATATCTTTTCAGATCTCCTCTCCTTATAGATATGGCACTCCCCACATCAAGTGAACTCAAGATCGAATCTTCTCTTCTTTCACGCATTTCTGTTCTAGCTGGACAAAGCAACTACCCCGTCTGGACCATACGTGTTCGCTCTGCCTTACAAGCCTACTTGGTTTGGGAAATTGTTGATGGGACTCTCACTTATGCACTTCAAACTACCGCTGAAGATCACTTAAAGTGGAAGATCCTAGACAAGTGTGTTCTTGGCTTTATCACCTCCACAATCAATGATTCGTTAACCAGCCATGTCAACTATGAATGAGCTGATCCCAACACCTTCCCCTCAGTCACTCATGCTCTTTGGGAGACCTTGAAAGGTTTATTTGGCAAGACTGGCATATCTGGCCAGTTCTACATGTTTTATAAAATCATGTGAACACACATCTCCCCACACTCCACCAATGAAGATATTTCAAAGATCATTCAGATGTTCAAACAGCTTCTTCAAGCTGGCCTCAATCTCTCTGCATCATTTAAAGTGATGATCCTTCTTAATCAACTCCCACAAGACTTTTTCAGTTTAGCTTCCACCATTATGCAAACCCTCGATGAAACCCAATTCACAATAGAGAACGTTTCTCAATGAATCCTTCGTGGAATGGACCTACATGCTACTCGTAGACCACTCACTTCCTGGATCTCTGAAGTATCTGGAGATCAACAAGCAACTGCAGATTGTACAGCTGTTATTCAGTGAGGACCTCCACAGCAGAATCAGTGGAGATCTCAGAACCAAGGCTCTCAACAGCCAAGACTGTCGAATAGTTACCATTATTATGGTAACATGCCTCAACAGCAACATACCGGTACTGGATATCCAAACCAGAACTGAGGCTCTTCTTCTGGTCAGAAGAAGAAGTTTATTCCGCAATCGCAGACCAAGCGAGAAGGCTACAACAAGAGACACGACCGTAAAGGAAAAGGTCGCGCACAAGCACACGAGGTAACATTTGCTAATGAGGTCTTTACGGAGAACAATTATGTTGAAGAAGACATCATTTATCCATCCCTTAATGATCCAGAAGATCATTACCTTGACCACATGGAAGTGGATCAAGAGGCCGAGGAAGTTTCCTCAACTATAGCAGCAACAGGATGGAGTCGCAAAGCAGAAGATATCGGGGTGAACATTGCTGGACCCTCATCCATGCCCTTTCTCCATTGCCTCTCAGAATGCCCCTTCTGAGTCAGGCGAGATCTCTCCTATCGGACAAAAGAAGAAACAGAAGAAGAAGAAGATGTTGATGAAGATTAGCATTGGGGGGTTACCATCAAGCTCTTCCCACTTTGGGAACCTTGACCGTCTTGATCATTTATCTGCTTCCTTACCTACTTTGGTAAAGACCACCATGATTGTCCCTGAGACACCACGGGACCGTGGCGTTCATCTACAGCACGACAACGACCAGGTTTTATACAGATATGACAATGACAAGACAGATTACTGTTATCATGGCACTTTTGCGCTAGGAGGAGATTCTGAGTCTCAATCTTTTGCCAGAGATCACTGGATGATTGACAGTGGTTGTTCTGATCATCTTTCGCCTTTTAAAGATGATTTTGTCCACCTGAACTCGCACACTCGCATCGCTACCATGGCGAATGGACAAACCGTGCCTATGTACGGACCTGGCAAGATTATCATTCAGCAAGATTCTTTTCAGCCTATTACTTTACAGGAAGTATGGTTCACGCCACATGCCACACATCGACTACTGTCAGTTCCAACACTGACATTGCAAGACTACATCTGCAAGATCACAGATTCTACTAGCCGAATCTGGAACGCAACGGGAAACTTGGTTATATAGGCGTCTGCTAGATCAACCAAGAACAACCTTCACTGGTTTCAGTCACAATTGATTACTCCAGAGAATGCTCTTGTTACTTCCCATGCTTCGGAATCAGCTTCTTATCACCTATGGCATCAGTGTTTCGGTCACCTTTCGAAGAATGCACTTCGACAAGCACCTATGCACGTTTCTGGACTACCTCCTTTCGTCGTCCCTGCAACCCTTGCACCTTGCAAAGGATGTGCTTTAGGGAAGATGGCCGACCAACCATTTCTGTCTTCTGATAAAAGGGTCAATCATCCACTCGCTCTGGTCCACATGGATTTAATTGGTCCTTTACCGGTTGAACCACGCTCTCGAGCCCACTACATTCTCACCTTCATCGATGATTACTCGGGCTATGCCCTGGTTGCATTCATTCACACCAAGGATCTTGTTGCTGCTCAGTTTAATGATATGACTGCTTGGGCACAGACCTTCACTGGTCATACTCTCACCTCACCTCTGTATGTTCAGACCAAGGAGGGGAATTCTTGGGTTGAGAACTACAAACGTTCTTCACTACCAAAGGTGTCACACATCAGACATCTGTTCCCCACACTCCTCAACAGAACGGTCGTGTAGAGAGGTTCAATAGAACTTTGCTCGAAAAAGCAGAAGCCATCTGACACCATGCCTGTATGCCTAAAAGCTTCTGGCAAGACGCTGTCGAGACCTTGGTACATGTCTATAATAGACAGCCCATTAGATGACATCAATGGAAGACACCTGTTGAGCTCTTCAATGGAGATATACCAGATGTTTCATACTTTCGGATATTTGGAACACGAGCCTATGTGTTTATACCACCAGAACAAAGGAGAGACAAGTTATTGCCTAAAGCCAAAGAAATGACCTTTATCAGATACGAACCGAATACAAAAGGTTATCACTTCTGGTCCTCCCAGAAACACCAAGTCATCGTCTTGACTCACGCCATATTTGATGAAGAAGTATTTCCATTCTGTTCCAGAGATCAGGTTCATCAAGACAACTTTGTCCCAATTCCAGCCGATGAAGACAATGAAGCATTGGACAACTCTCATGAAGATTTATCTCAAGAATGGAATTGTGATCTGCCATGAGATCTTTTCATCAATCTTCCCTTAGGTATTAGTCACGATCCCAATCAGCTATCTCCCTCAGACGTTGGACATGCATCTGAAAGAATACAACCCTGGATGTTGCCAGAAGATGATGACACTTTATCATCACCTTTATTCTTTGACAACAGCACTCCATCAGGATCACCGTCACCACCACAATATCATTCTTCCCCAAAGGACTTTTTACCTATGAAACCTGCTGTAAAGCGAGAAGTACCTGAAACGGGACACCAATCTGCTTTACCAGATCAACACCAGCATAAACGTAGAGAGATAACTGATTCTACTCCTGAAGAAACTCCAGAACCACTTGAATTTCCACCACTACATGGAAGATGTGGTTGGTTACCTCCTTGTCAGAGACCTGACGAGACAATCCCTGAATTTCATACAAGACTACATCAAGATCTTCGTACTATAGACTGCAGACAGACATTTCAACCACTTGTTGAACAACGATGTTCCACAAGGATACCCATTCTGCATATCAGGCCAGATAACGCATATGGAGACCGACCTCCAGTTCAAATAGAGAGACAGTTACAACAGGGCGCAGATCTTATTCAGGAGGAGCCTATGGCTCTTACACCACAACCTATGAATGCTGAGGAAGATTTAGGGGAAATGTATAGTATCCAGTGGATCAAACACCACTTGTCTATGGCAGTAGACTCACCCAAAGGTCCCCTACCTAAACAGTATAGGGATGTCCTCAAGTTGAATCCAGAGGATCAAGAACCTTGGAGAATTGCGATGAAGGACAAGATAAAGTCACTTCAAGATCGCAAAGTATGGGAGCTAGCAGACTTACCTAAAGGTCGCCAAACCATCAAAGAGAGATGGATATATGCTATCAAGTCAGACGGTCGCAAGAAAGCTCGATTCGTCGCTAAAGGATTCACACAAGTCTTCAGAATTGACTATGAAAATACCTTCTCACCAGTTGCAAGATTCAAAACTCTTCGACTGCTACTCGCTCTAGCTGTGCTTCACGATTGGGAATTAGAAGCACTCAATGTCAAGACAGCGTTCTTGTTCAGAGAGCTAGATGAAGAAATTTATATGGAACAACCAGAAGGATTCATAGTGAAAGGACAAGAGAGAAAAGTTTGTTGACTTCGCAAAGCCATTTACGGGCTGAAGCAGGCTGCTCTACAATGGAACAAGCAGCTCCATCAAAGTCTCCTGGATATGGGATTTATCCAATCACAATTGAATCCAGGAAAATATTTCAAACAGATCAGATCAAATCAGATCATTCTTCTTATCTATGTTGATAATGCTCTTTTTATGGGCAGCAACAAGGCACAAGTCCTCGCACATAAAGCACAGTTCATGAAGAAATGGGAATCAAGAGATCTTGGTGAAGCCACAGAATACCTGGGGATGTGTATCACCAGAGATTGTCGCAAATGCATGATTACCCTCGACCAGACAAAGTATGCAAAGAAAGTAGTAGCACGCTTTGGTCAGGAGAATGCCAAAGAGGTTACCGTTCCTCTACCGACCGGGTACAACCTGAGACCAAACCCAAACAAGATCATCAATCAGACCCTTCGCACAAAGTATCAATCAGTTATTGGATCATTGCTCTATATCATGCTCGGCACACGACCAGACCTGGCTTTTTCTGTTATCAAGATGTTGCAGTTCTTGGCTAATCCAACTGAAGAACATCTGCAGAAAGCACTCTTCATAGTGTGCTATCTTTCCTCTTCAATGGAATTCTGCATCTAGTATGGAGCGACAGGCAACCACAATGGTTTTATTGCCTATTCAGATACAGATTGGGCTGGAGATGTTGAGACTTCACGGTCTACAACAGGATATGCCATGTACCTCGCAAACAGCATTATCTCCTGGTTATCACACTGACAGTGAAGAGTTAGGCTGTCATCTACGGAAGCAGAATATTGTGGTATGACCGAAGCAGCAAAGCAGATCCAGTGGATTTGTAACGTCTATGAAGAACTTGGACTGAAGCTAGGTCCTCTACCACTTTGCATTGATAATCAAGGTGCAATATTCCTTACATCCAACCCTGTTCAAGAAGGACGAACAAAGCATGTTCATATACCTGAACACTACATTTGAGAAGCCGTTACACATGAAGAGATAAAGCTCTACTATGTTCCAATGGGTCAGCAATTCACTGATATCTTCACAAAGAACTTGGGCAGGATCAAGTTCCAAGAAGGAAGACAGGCCTTATGGTTGATACCTTATCCCACTACTGCAACATGAACAGCGAGGAGGAGTGTTGAGATTCTAGGTTTCTATGTTTAATTCTTCAATTTCACATCCTAGAATCTAGGTCTGTCTAGACCTTTGTTACATCATACTTATAAGGTCCATGGCCTGGACTGCTTATGCTATTCATATTATGATAGCATAATGTCATTCTGACATCATAGATAAGAGCTAGTAACGCTATTGGATGACTTACCAATCGCTTACTGATCATGACTCATTTAGCTTATATAGCATGACTCATGTATTACATATCATTCCATGATATTCCATAGTATTCTACGAGACGTCCCCTTATGGGACATTTACTACTACAAGTACAAACACTGTACTTCTATTTAAACCTGGCCTTACTGCCAGTAGTATTTAACAATTCTTTCTCCCTTTGTTCCACTTGAGACCTAAGCTCCTCAAGAGACCTTAGAGCCCAATCCCACTACTCAAGTGTCACTCATACCTGATTACTATCCTCTGGGCCTCAGTGAGTCTCTCTCACTAACACATTCCTCTTGTCCCTGCACCATTGAGGTTTCTTTGAACTTCGATAAACCATTCCAGAACAGGTTCTAGAACTTTCCCATGCTCTTTCGAACTCGGAACATTCAGAATTGACTTCTACTTTACTTGGACCATTTATCTGATATTACATATCACATAATACGAGTACACCTCCGCCCACAACACATACATATATGTTAGTTTCTTACTAAGACACCTCAGTCGTCTACTGCCATCTCTGGCAGCAGCTAAGCTTGGGCATCTCTGCCTTTTTCATAGATTCTGTCAACTCGGGATTGGATTATTGTTGAATACTGTCATATAGTCAGTAGATAGCGCTTGTACTTACCTAGCTTTGGAATTCCACTTCTCTTCCTTTGATCACAAGCTTAGGCTTGTCCTTAGGTTGTGTGTGGTTTCTCTTGGGCATTTCCTTGTCCATTTCAAGAATGGAGCATGTCTTCTCATCATAACATTGCCTGATATTTGAACAGAAGGTTAGTTAATGTGAGTGGGAACTAAGGATCACCAAATTGCATGCATGCTCTCTTGATTGAGTTGTTGACAAAGCACAATCAGCTCAGTGCCAGTGCGAGATTGATGGAGTCCCTTATCATCCTTGTCATCCTCAACCTCAATCGCATTGTCTTGTTCAATGTTCAGCCTCCTCCTGCACCTAATTAGCAGTTCCCTTCACAGATCCATTGCTTTCCTCCAAGTCAAGCTGCCTCTCCTCAACTGGGTCAAGAATTTCCTCCAAATAATTGGTTATGGGCTTAGGAAATTATTATGCATGGGACTATTGTTACCAGTCCCATTGTCTCATTGTAGCCTCCTCATAATGCATAATCACCATTGTTAGACAATGGATTATGCATTTTGCATTATTCGTGCATTTTCAGTGCACCCAATGGTGGAAAGGTCAAAATCCTATGCATTGTCAAATTTATGCATTATTACGTTATGCAATACGAGCTAGTGTACTGTACTCTATTTGCCATATATCTCATTTTCATGCTGACTAACCTCCACCACATTGGCATAGCACGGAACGTCGCTACAGGTGATGTGGCGGTGGACTATGTGAAACGCGAGGGCACTGACGTGTTCAAAGGCTGGAGAAAATATATGGATACCTCAGTCAAGCACTTCGAGCATACGGTGGAGAGAAGACTTGGCACCTGGCTTTTCATCTCGCCGTCTGCTGCTTTTGCCACTGCATAGTCCTTGGTTTCGATTCGTATAGTATTCGAGAGTTTGAGTTCATTCCTCAAGTTTGGCCTAGGACCTTTGGAGCATCGTGTCCTTGACGCAAATACACGGTGTAATGCGAAAATAGCACAATGGTCGTTACACCAACTCGTTGCCAACTTAGAGATAAGGGGAACTTGAAGGTGGCATCGAGTCTACCGTCGGACTCAACGAGGGCAAACCCACCGAAATTTATTTGTCGCCTCTCGCAAGGAATAGGTCTACTGAATGTCCAGCATGCTTTGCCCCTATGATAACCTCAAAGGTGATGTTCTTCAATCCTGCTTTCTCGAACGTAGACCTTATTTCCTCCTCTGTAAACCCTCCTCTGTGTGCGACGACGTGATGAGAGTGCTCAGGGAATATTTCATGCGTCGAGTCTCTATGAACAAGATCTGAGACGAGCAGCGACCCCCCCGGGTTCAAATACGTTGTGACGAGGGTGTTTGTCACCTCGTCGATGGAGGGGAAGTGATGATAAGCAGATGCACACTACGCGAGATAGGGTAGGTGAATCGTCCCCATGCGCAATCACTGTTGGACGCTTTATCGGGTACTCACGACAACCACATCAAACGTCATGCCTTCCAGCTTCCTCTCGTGTGGGGTGACACAGATGGCTCTCATTTCTTCGGGAGGGATACCGTGATCGTTGACGATCTTGTTGTACTGATCGACCATTCCTTGGCTGATATCGGCGCCGACGATCGACTTGGGATCCTCTGCCGCCAATACGCGGGAGATGAGACCTATAGAAAAAGAACAAGACCCATGATGAGAGGGGCGAAGAAAGAATAGTTGGGTGTGAGGACTGTCATCGAAGATGGGCTTTCGAGGGAACGTTTTTCGAGTCACAATAAAGAAATAATAAAAACACCCCCCGCGGTGGGCTTACCTGTTCCGCACGCGAAATCCATCACGGTCGTGATGCCCTGCTTAAACAACCCGGTCGTTCTCATGGCTTGTCCTATTTTCTCGGCGATTCTCCGTGCACCGGGGCGATCGTCGTATTGGTGCGCTGTTGCGTCAAAGTGGTGTCTGTTGGCTGTTTCGTGGGTGCCCAGCGGCACGTCGGGTGGGGTGTGAGGGTCATGATTCAGATGGTCGTGTGCATGCGAGTGGGGTGTTTCTTGATCATGATCATGATGCGTTTGTGACCGAGTCATGAAAGAGGAAGGACAAGCGACGTGCGAAAGTGTGCCTCAGCGCTTGATCACGCGTTGTAGGCTACTGTATGACTCTCCAGTTTTACACCCGGTTCGTTGGGACTATTCAAATGGGCGGAACTCGCGCACCAGGATCGACATCGAAATTTGACTATCAACCGACACGAACGTCGACAGCCGGCAAAAGTGGGAGAATCGGTGGTCATCATGTCAATGAGGAGGCAAAACCCCAACCAACAGTGATTGGCCAAGTTTTTGGTGCCGATCGTCAGCGTCGCCCTTCCTACTTCCTCTCCCTAACTGTCAGTTTTCTTCACCGTCGTCCGCCGATTTAGGACAATAGGTCCGAGCGTGCATGGATCATTGTTGGATGGCTCTGAGGCGTAGACACTCATTCTGGTCCAACAATGCAGCGTTTCATGGATCGGACGTGGGTCGATGTGTGAGTGTGGAGCGCTGTCGTGCCAGTGACCCCCAACGCCGCCGCCGGCTCTGAGGACAAGGACGTCTGAGACATGGCCAACCCTCGAAAGGGTGCTCCTGTCAAGCGCCGAGCTCGCTTGGCATGCCGATCCAGGTTCATCTACTCGGTGTCAAAATTACCATATCCGGAAACTGAACCACATCGTCCAGTGCAAAGTGCTTACAGCAAGTCCACACTACGGTCTGCGACCCAACGGTGAATCAGATCTAGTAAAGTCGACTCGGACGCACATAAAAAGTCTCGATTTCATCTCCTCGGACGGCTCCCCATGACGTGCCGTCGGGGGTGAGCCTTGTCGTCAGCCCTTCCGCTATCGACCTCCTCACAGTTGCTTTGAGGGTGTGCGCTGCATAAATTATTCGTTAGCAAGTCATTCCACGGGTCGGGCTATGTCCTTTGCCGATGGTGCAATCCGTCGGACCCTATGAGGGCCGCGACAACCGTGTCTGCTGACGCTTGATAGGGCCTCGCTGTGCTCAACTACACATAAGTGTTAATTTGGTCCAAGTGACAAAAGGGCAGACTCGCAGTCGACGAGATACCGGTAAATTACATGATCGAGGTTTGATTTTCGATTCCCAAATGAGTCCGTCATTCCGTTTTTCTTTTTTCACTTTCAGAGCTATATTCAAAAAATTCTCTGTGCCTGTCAAGGCCAACTCCGTGAGCTAATAAACTTATCAGCATACACCAACAGGGGGGAAAATCTTTCTACCCGTCATCATCACACACTCCTCAACGATGCTGACGGCCAATGATGCCATCCATGGCTGGTCTCCCACTGGCGGCGACGACGAGGACGCCAACGTATTCCAGGACATGCGTTTCATGGCCCTCAAACCCATCCCTTCATCCTGGAGCGCATTCCTCAGTCCTATTTGTCCCCCTCTCGACACAACACCTCCGAAAACTTGCCCTCCCCAATCCCAGACCACCTCTTTGGCCCCGTTGACGGGCGTCTCCCACTCTCCCGTCGCACCCTCTTCCGACCGTCGAGCACAGCGTAACCGGAATCGCGATCCTAGCTGGATTCCACGTCCCCGTAACGCCTTCATCATCTTTCGGTGTGAGTACTCTCGCGAGCATGCGCAGGGTTCCCAGGAATCGCAGAACGATCACGAATCTACGAACCCCTCCGTTAAAACACTCTCCAAGCGCGCTGCTGACGCCTGGAAGAAGCTCACCCCCTCTGAGAGGGATCGGTACAAGGAATTGGCTGATAGAGAGAGAGAGGAGCACGCTCGCCTCTACCCACATTATCGCTTTCGTCCTATGAAGCGACAGGTATCGGGGACGAGGAAAACGTCTTGCGAGCGTTCCCAAGGTCCTTCGGTGGTCTCTGTGGAGCGGCCTCCTGCGCCATCAACTCATCTACCATCTGTATTATCTTCAGCCCCGCAAAAGTCGCGCGCGGATCCATCGGTTGAACGACCCGAGGTATCCGCCCCCATGCCACAGGTAACGATGGCACCGTTGCCCGAGCCATCGTCATACCCCATCGACTCTCAGGCAGAGGTGAGTTGTCCCTGTCGACAAGTATAGACCTAGACTCACCTTTTTTGTGCTATCTTCAGGTACCGCTCACTGTGGATTACAGTGATTACAGTGATCCTGTACTATTTTACTCGTCACCCGAAGCAACTTTGCTGTCCGACTCTTCACTACCTTCTTCTGTCGAACTGTACTCTCCTCTCTGTACGTCGACGCCCAGCATCGCCCCTGATACTGTCCGCTGCAATGATTCCGCCTTTGGTCTCGATGTGACTCACGAGGACTTGGAGCGAGCGCAGGCTCTCGAGGCTTATGCGATCGGTCTATACAACTACGATCTATTATCCCCATTTTCGTTGCCGGAATACTGTTGAGCGGGCCATCGAGTGCTGGGCTCGATGTGGTTTCGCATGATCATTTAACGTGCCTACGATGAAAGTCTGTATTTACTTACCCCATCGTAATCTTTCCACTGATTAGACCTGGGTTCGTATGTATGTTATCCCTTCACTCTCGGTATCTGTGATGCTGTATCATATCTCATGTTACCATGCACTGTTCTTTCACCACGACTTGTACATATTAGTTTCAATCCCTTGCATACATTCGAATCGAGCAGCAGATCGGACAATACGAATGGCCCTGCAACGTGCATGGATATAATATATCTAAACTTGCTGAGAGGGAACAAGACTGGCGTTGCAGCTTTGCGTGTCGTCCAAGTCTCAGGCCTCCATACAAACAATAGCTAATTAGGCTATCGTCACGGGTCCCGGCGGTCTTTCATTTTAATTTGGCTCCATGTGAGGGGGAAATTTAGCCTATAATATCTTGAAAATAGGGGTCGATCGGCGAATGGACCCCGGAATTGGACAAACCGACGTCATGTGCCGAGCCCGACGAAAAATATCTTTTGTGTCCTCGACCTCGCTCGTATTGTACTCCCCGAGTCTCATATCCCATACAGTCGCAAGATTCTAAGCTTGCTATGTTCCCATTTGGAAGTCGTTGACATGTTGGTGTAACATGTCTATTAAAAGGTTATTCACGAGAACAGAGGAACAAAAGAAAAGGGATTGGTGTCCGGCATACCGACTGAAACTACCCAATTGGGTAGGTGCTGTGGTTCACAGCGCCTACTCGTTAGCCTCGTCAACAAAGGGGGGAAAGGGATGTATTGGCGAACAAATCATGTTCCGCGTAATTTTAAGACGACGGCTTGAGCAGACGGCGACACTTGAAGTTGTGTGAGGCGACGAGCCCTCAGGGTTTCCCAGATTCAAACTCCGAGCCTCCACCCAATCATTGCACGCAAAACGACTACCACATTCCCATCATTCTACAGATTATATGAGATGGACATCATCCCGTGATGTAGGTTCTTTGCCATTGTCAGCAAAGCTTCACTGCCATCGGCCCACATACTGCGGAGGGGCGGGTGATCACCGCACCAGTTGCCGTGCTGATTAGCCGGTCTGCCGAACTTGTATAAAATTTCGTGAAAGTCGTCCTTTCAATGACAGCGTCCGCTGATTTTGTGTGTGAATACCCTTCAAGGTAGGGCGTCTATTCCACCAACGCGACTTGATATCATGACTGCAGAAGAGAGCCCTTTACTGGGAGCCCAGCTCCACCCTGACGCCCCCACCGATGATGTTTACAATCGCTTCAGCCGTGAACAGAAGCGAGTGATCCTCGCTATCGTATCTCTCACCGGACTCGTTCCCAGTGCGTCTTGCATTTCAATTTGACTTGTTTCGTGTTTCAATCCATTGCCGACCAGTGTTCGTCGGTGGTTCCTTTGTCCCGTCGATACCTCAAATCTCCAAAGACCTCGATGCAACACCCGCCGCTGTGGGGTACGTCATTCAACGCATACTGTCATTTTTGCATTGTAAACCTGGGTCCTCAGTCTCGGCGTAAGCCTGGCCGTGCTCGCAAGTTCCCTTAGTGCCATGTTCTGGTCCGCATACACTTCATTCTGTAGGTCCCCATACCCCGGACATGCTTGTTGGCTAACCTCAACCTTAATTTCTCTGATGAGATGGCCGACGGGCGATATACCTCTGTGGAATGCCTTTTACCATTCTCGCTAGTGTTGCTGTCGCGACATCTACCGACGTAAACAGTCTACTCTTCTGGCGATTTTTACAGACGTTTGGTTGCTCTGGCAGTTATACTCTCGGAGCCGCCACCATCGGGGATATCTACAAAGTGGAGGAACGTGGAACTGCTATGGGCACTTTCCTCGGCGTGAGTCTACTGGCTATCATAGTTTATCGTGGACGATACCAACGTTTATCATCTAGGCCACATTATTTGGACTCGCGATCGCAGCACCCATTGGAGGTAATTCATCACCCTATTGTCTAGTGTCTCTGATGGATGTTGATCCTCGTACGGTCATTCAGGTGCCTTTGCTCAGTACTGGTCCTGGCGCGGTTTCCAAGCAGCACTGGGCGTGTGGGGTGTGATACAGCTGCTGTTGCTCGCTATTTTCTTTCCCGAAACTGCTCACCCGGGTTCACGTGGTATCGACAAAGAGCAGGGTTCAAAAAAGCTGCTCGTTTTTGTCAACCCATTCCGCTGCCTAACTTTCCTACGGAGCCCCAACATCGTGGCGATTGTACGTACTTTTCACCCGGTTGATTTTGGCACTTGTGGCGTGTCCTAATTGGTCTCTTTAGACATTGGCGAATACCTTTGCACTCATCTCGGACTATGGTGTGTCCCGTGGATGAACATATGACTGATAGTCACCTACTGATGTCCCGGATCCGGCAGCACTATTGATACCCATTGCATATACCGTCGTATGTACGCGGCAGGCTTCACACGTGTGTTTCCCGCTGACTTGTTCAAAGGGAGCTAAATATGGAATCGCAAGCGAAGGCCTGATCGGCGCCCTTTTTCTCCCAAGCGGTCTTGGCAACTTTGGTACGTCCTCTCGGTCTTGCTGGATGTCCTATCCTACTCACATGTACAGTCGGGGCCCCGATTGCCGGGCGTATCTCTGATGCGGTGGTGCGACGTGCAAAGGAAGAGCGCAAGGGCATATGGGTCCCAGAAGATCGCCTTCGTGCGGTGTGGCTTGGGGGACTTGTGCTTATACCCGTCTCTGTCACGCTGGCGGGCCTCGTGACGACGTACGTCGACGGCACGGCCGGTCTGGTGATCAATCTCATGTGCCTCTTCACCAATGGCATTGGCGTAAGTCCCTTCCTGGACATATCTGGCACTGACGCGAGCACCCGTCAGGTGGATATGGTTCTCACGCCGATTAGTGCTTATAACGTCGACATCATGCCCTCCAGGAGTGCCGAGGTCGCGGCCGCTATCACGTGAGTCTTTGTTCTATCTAAATGCGTGCTCTCGATGATCAATGGTCGTTTGTGTCATTTACCTACATCAGGGCCCTCCGATCATTGTTGCTTGCGCCCGTCACTGCGCTGTTGATACCCTCCGTTGAAACCATCGGTGTCGCTGCGACCAACAGTATCTCGGGCATCTTAGCCTTGCTCGGGTATTTGTACGTGTCTCGTCGTCGTTTGTGAGCGCGGGTGTTGACGAGCGACCAGCCTGATTTGGCTCACGATTCGATATGGCGAGCAAATGCGCGCATACGTCGACGTTGGATTCCCCAATTTCGACACTCAAGCTTTGATCGACGACGATACGACGGTACATGATTGAATGCAACACTAGAGCAACAGACTTGGAACTTTGCAGCTAGAATAGATCGCTCACACGTTTCACTGATGTTCCACCCCCTATGGACTCGGGTGTACTTATGCTTATGTTTTCGTAGATCACGACCAGAGATGAACAGAACCGCGCGGTTTTACCCCTGTAATGTTCGATTGATGGAGACGCACGAATTGATCTCCGAGGAGAAAATCTCCTTGTCTACACGCCATGGTTCTAGAACCGCACAAACAAAGCGGGCTACCGCTCGTCTCAGCCCCACGCTCGCTTGAAGGTCACCCTGCCACTTCGGGTGTCCGCACGAGGCATGTGCATGCCTGACCTTGACTAACTTACAGTGCTTTCCAAGTGGTCAACGACGGCAATGAATGAATTGAATGAGTCGGCGCGGGACGGATGGTATGAACGGTTATGGACTTGGGTCCGCTCGCGCGCCAAGCCCGAGTTGATCCGTGGACCTACCTACGCGGCGTAGTGGACTGGTCCGAAAATTCGGAACGCTGGTGACCCAGTGACGGGGGAAAATGACACAGTCGAGCTCGTGGATCCCAAGCACGTACATACTTGGAACTTGCATTGTTGTGGTCGTCGACAGTGACTGACACTGCCAACTTTCTTGTAATGCGCTCGTCCTAACGCCTAAGTGAAGTTGCTTAGCTAAGGATGTCAGTGCCTGTATGATGAATGGCGTTGCTGACGGGGTCCGACCTTGCCGGTCTTGCTGTAAGAGCATGTAACACCATCCCCCCCGTTTGTTTGACGCTCATTCTAGTCATGCTGAACCCGATCCAAGGCATGGCAAACATCGCCGACCATTTCCGCTCGCGTGCTCATACTGGGGCAGCAACCAACTTGGCGGACGGCCCCATTGAAACTGCCAAGAAATGGCTCGGTGCGGAAACCAAGTACGTCGATGTGACAATCCAGGTGGGTCGGAGCAGTAATCGCTTCTCATCTCGTGGCTCGTGATCTGAAAGGTGACGGGCCAGTTCATCGGTGCATCGCATCTCCCCAGGATGGAGGTCATTGGAACGACAGACCCATTTTTCCATGCAAGCCTGGATCACAAATTATCCTACATGCATGTAATCTTCTCGTTTCGAGCCAGGGCTCTCTGAATCTGATGTGCTTTGCTCCAGATCGTCGGTTCAATCCAACACGTTGGCGCCAGTATGGAACGAAGTTTGGCAGATCAAGAACGTGCCGACGACGGCCATGTTGTCTGTTGTCCTGCGGGATAAACGCGCGGCGTTGGTAGACTATTACATTGGAAAGTTTGAGACGACGATATACCCGGGGACCAAGGAAGCGGAGATTCAAGGTCCCATGTGTACGCATAACAGAGGCACTTTTTGGCTCAAGGTAACTCGCCATCGAACGATCCTTTTCTTTTTGGCAGACTCATAAGATTTGCACTTTCAAGATCGACTGTTCGCCATCACACGACGACCCGGCGCTGCTTCCGTACTTGTTTGATGGGCCTGTCCATTACTCGCGTCACGGCTCACCAACGGTGGGTGCATTGACGAAGCTGAGGGACACCCGCCTGTACTCGACCTGGAAGGTTTACATCAAGGGTGTCCCACGCATCTTTGGAGACCAAGTGCAGCATTGGAACCGTGATTACAGGGCTGCGCAGGCTATTTTTCAGGGGCCGACATCTATTGCGCTTCGCTCCGGCATTCAAGCTGGCCATCGCTTGCTGTACGCGAGATCCGTATCGAATGCATTTGGGGTCATCCAATCAACCGAGGATGTGTTTACTCTTCTTCGCGGTGGCATGCATCGCTCGCCCGTTGATGGGACGGCCTCGTACGCACATCGCATCAAACCTGCCGTGTACACGTACATCATCTCCATAGATGACGACTCACTTCGTTTTTCCGAAACGGGTGCGGCGTTCTTCGTTGACTTTGCGTCCAAACACGCGTTGCACAGCAATTGTGCGAAAACGGTGCGGTATAGCGGTGAATTCCATCCGCGGCCGGTTGGCGGATGGGCACGTTTTTCGGACGCGGTGCAGGACGAAGAGGTGGAGTGGGAAATCGTGATCGACAACAACTCTGGGACGTACTCGCCTGATCCTGCCCTATTGCCCAAGGTTAAGGAGATTATAGAGCTGAATTTTTCGGGCTTTAGGGTGGTTGCGCTGCGGCATGATGATCCGGAGTTGGAGGCGAGCACGGAGGCGTGCAGGGCGTACGCGGTGAGTAAGCGGGGGGTGAGGGAACACGAGCTAAAGCCTTATGTGACGGAGGGAGAAGAGACGTTGATGGAGCAGGCGTCGAGGGGGAGACCGCGGCTGGCTGCGGCGATATCACCTGGAGTATGAAGCGTGTTATGTAGACTAGTCTAATGGGAATACGACGGGCAATCACCGACACGTTTTCTCAGCCACCGCACTACACGAGGCCCCAACGTCCTCTACAACGACCAGAACGGCCCCCTCGTTCCCTCCGCAAACTCGTCGTTTTCTTCTGTCCTCCCAGAGCGATGTGTATTCGCTGCTGATGTGCCAATACTGTACGTTTTTCTCGTCCAAGCATCCTCACACCAGCCCTGTGCCTCCTCCTGCTTCAAGATCAGAACATCCTAACTCAATATCTCATTATCGCCTTTTTCCAGGTTTTGGATATCGGTGGAACCAATTGCAACGTATACCATGGAGTCTTTTTCTGCAGATACCCTTTTGTCGTCCTCCCACCCTTCTCGGAACGGCGCTTGGTTGCCCGTGTGGCGACCTCCGTTGACTCGGGCCCTGCCCCCTCGCTCGTGGCACACGGTCAGCGATTCGTTCGATCCTCCCGTTATCGCACCGTGTCCCGAGCCGGATTACCCTCGTATCAAGTTCGCCCGCAGCCGCGCCCTCCAGGGTGGGCCCACGCAATTGCTGTACACTGATTCTGTCAAAGTGTACCCGTCTCCACCGTCAAGCTCGTCCACGTCAAATTCCACTATACCTCTGCCAGAAGAAGCCGGCGAATTTGCGCCGCTGTATTCTACCCATCTCGCCGGCGTGCTCGACTCGCCACCGGTCATGCGGCGGGAAGACCTGGCTTCTCAGAAGCCGCTCACCCCGCCACCGACGATACCACATCCGACACTCAATTTGCCCGATGCTGACGTTGAGACATCTGTTTATGACCAAGAGGTCGAGGAAATCGAGGAGCAATGTGAAACTGATGAGTTTTATCCCTGTCCATCGGGACCCCCATCGCCTCATTCAGTCCAGTCTGTCCTCCCCCTCTCTCCCCTCTCCCCGAGCTGGGATCCCCCGTGCGCGCAGGCTCTCTCAATACCGTCGTCGCATTACTTTTCAGTATCGGAGCACCTGAATGCACTCTTTTCTCCCTGTGACGCCACAACGCCACCCGCACGAGATTACTGCCACCCTTCACCTCTTTCACCCCATAAGCCTTCTTCATTGCTCGAGGTTGATGTCGATGCACCTTGCCCTCTGTTGGCTCCGATCGGTATACCTTGGGCTTCGAGTCAGCCCTCTGAATCGGATCACGAACTGCCATTTTCGCCGACCTCCAGTTCTTCGTCGACATCGTTGACCGATTACGACGAACTTCCCCCACCCAGCTCACCCCTAATATCAAGACTAGATCTCCCTGATCTTGAGGATGATGGGCTTTCCAAGATCGTTCCTTCCTCTCCCTGTCGAAGATCCTGTTCAGGCCTACCTGATTCTGATATCGAGATGAGTGACTCAACCAGTGATCCAGCGCTTGCGTTGCCCGGTCAGCAATTGCTGTCGCTTCCAGGAGCGGACACCGACGACGACCTAATACCTAGGGTCGCAGTCCCATCGCGTTCCGTTCCTTTCACAACTAGTCAACCTCTCCTCTTTATCGATGATCCACAAGACGTACCATTACCCCGTTCACCCTCCCCTGAAGATTTCGACTTGTGCCTCTCGCCAGAGGACATCACGGATCCCGAGCTGGCCAAGTTGTTCGACCTGCGGAAGAGGTCCATTGCTGCTGAGCGCGCCGCCAGGCGTTTGGAAGCGTTCACAGAAGATGTTGACCTGTTCACACGGGCCGAAGCTCGAAAAGTACGCAAGCGAGAACGAGAGCGAAGTAAAGAAGTGGGGGCGCTCCTTCGACTAAAGTTGGGCGATGGGGTCCCGATGTGTCCTCAGGAGCGGAGCCCCGAGTGCGATCCACAAAACTATGCACGTCGTCGAGGCGTCATTGGCAGTGTGTCACAGCTTGTCGCACAAATGGTATTTCGCAGGAATGAGACTTCCCGGCCGCTGGCTAAGCGAAAGACGGCCAACACCGCTCGCGAATACGTCCGATCCGCATTATCCGATGCTGTCACCGCGTATGAATAGCGTGCGACGGCATGTCTGCCTGCATTTTACCATGGCTCGTGCTATCTGCTGTGAGGTGTGTTCTCATTGTTCGCTCACCCAAAAAGACTGGACTGAATTCTGATACTTGTCTCTTTTTTTTTTACCCTATTTGGTTCGCTTTTTAATTACACTTTAGACGTGAGGTTTCGAACGTGATGTATGCTGATGTGTGTGAGTGTGTTTGAACACTATGCTTTCTCTCCCTCTCCCTGCTCCATGTGTATGCTTGTAGCTTGTAGTGTTCACCGCTCCCCTGGCGTTGGATTATTCGACTTGTCTTCTTCTTTCTTTGCACATTTTTCTTTCATCGTCATTTTCTTTTCTTTCTTTTCCCCAAAACAGATTTATGCCCGCACCTTACGAGAAAAAAAGGAAAAGCATCAAGGAAAATGGAAGTCGAACCGCAGGATCCAACCTCTCTTTTTTTTTTTTTGTGTACCAATGGTATCGTGAACCAAAAAGCTCATAATATCTATGCATGCCCTGCCGTATTCATTGTTGATCCACAGTGAGTCGTCACTCGTGATGAGTCTAGAAGCGGTGCGTGAACATGACTGCGTTGGCTGCGGAACGTGCCAAACGGTATTATGGGGATCCGAGACGATCGGACGACTGTGATCTAAACGAATACCGCGACCGGCTTGCTGTAGTTTTCGTTCCATTGGGGGGGTTTAAACTTTACTTAAGATCCAGGCCAAAGCAAGTGGGGAATGGAACGGACCTGAGGCCTGAAGTCGAGCCAAAGCGGAGCGTGCAAGCGTTTCTTACTCGTATACGCGGCTGGATCAGTGACGTAGTCCGTCCATTCCAAGTCCTGGGCCCCTGAGCAAGTAATGGTCGGGTACGGTCGATCAGGCGTCTTTCGCATTCGACTTTCAAAAGGATACCTCGTAAAAGGGGTTCACGTGCCTGCCATTGCCAGGGGACGTCGGTGAGTATACACCAGGACGTGAACACACTGAAAAGGAGGTACATACGGATGGCGAGCGCGGTCAGGTGTGCCTGGAGGCTACTCGGACTCACTTTGGCGATGGACGTCGTGACCATGGCGGGACCGACGTGCCTGAGTAGCATCCATATTGGTATGCGAGCCCTCTTTGTTTCCGCTGGCATGATGTGAACTTGCCTCTGTGTTGTTCTCAAAGACACTCGATGCTCTGGCGTATTACGTCGTGGCTCCACCGACCAAGGGTGCCGTCCAAACGCACGAAAACGACTGCGACGGTGCCAATTCGTCCCAAAGCTCGAGGTCTTGTTCTTGAGGGCGACTACCGAAGCGACCAAGAACGGCGTACGCGTCCTCAACTGCACCTACTGCCCTTGAACTGGCAGTTCATACATGGCAGCGATGGGCGATAACCGACGTCTGACTCTGGCTGGGGACAGCGACCGTCGTTCAAATAGTACCCATCCCTGCTATTCGTCAAAGGTACAGTCATCTTTGCTCGCAACACCGTCTTCCGACAGCGACGGACACGCATTCCCTAAATGACGACGGTTATCGAGAGGATTTCCAAGGTAAACGATTTCCCTCTGTGCGGAGGATCTCATTCTGCCTTGCTGCGGACATGAGACTATCAAGTATCGTTCCAACCTCGAGGATGCAAGTATGAACATCGGATCCCCTCGTCGGGAGCGATCATCGAAAAGTGGGCGTTTGTAAAGGCATTTCTGCTCCCGTCACGCACCCTCCGCCGTTATGAGCGTGTGCTTCGCTGACAGGATTGGCGAAAGGCTACTTCGGTGCGTACAACGTGGGACAAGACACCGTTTCCCCGGGCTTTACTCTCAGCACCATTCAGATGGTCTACCTCCGTTGAACGCGTGGATTCCGACACCAATAATGCGAGCTGAGAAGACCGCGATAGTGGCGAGATACGATTCGACGTCTATGATGGGTATGTGATAAAAGTGTGACCACGGAGACAGCCGCCATCGATGGGCGTATCGTGGATCGAGTTGGGAATATTAATGATGATGGGCTTCCGCAGACTAGGAAGATTCCAGGACGCTGTTTGATCGGGCGGCCTTGGCTCGACTGAGGGGCGTCGACGATGTTATTGTGCTAGACTACAATTGCGAACACGAACTAGTGGTGGAGTGGGCGTAGAGCTGGATTGGGTGAACAAGAAGAGAAAGATAACAAGGGGACATGAGGCGTTGATGCTTGTAGCGAAAGAGGAAAGTTATTTGTACTGTGGGAGTCAAGTTACAGTACCTTTTGTTCTGTCCCGATTTATAAACACCCCTCGCTTTCTCTCTCCCCCTCCTCCAGTTAGTTCCCGGTCTCTCTCGCCATGTCCACCCCCATCCACGCCGTCCACACCATCCACGGCAGTTTCTCTGGCATACCTTCATACCCTAGACTTTCCACTCAATCATCTTACTCATCGTACGCTGGCGTCGTAATGGACATGCCCGATAGACAACCCCCAGGACTAGCCAAGGCTGCATGGCGTGTCGTTCCCGTCTCCATACCCCCTAGCTGCAGACGGCTATCTCCACCCCACGATGCCCGTCGACAGTACCCGCCTCACGCAAGCACCGCCCAGCCTATCCACCTTGCACCAGAAAATCCCTTTGACGACCGCTATGCGCTCCCCGTGTGCACTGTTCCAAGCGAGCAGCTCGTACCGTGCCAGCGCACGCGACTGGCGTCGGGGTCCTTTACGGTGAAAATGCCACGACCGTGGCATCTGGAGGCGTTGGTGCGCCAGAGGACGGCCCAGAGGCTCGCGCAGGATCGCGAGGCGCGTTGCAAGGCTGTTGCTGGGATACTGTTGAACAGGGTGCATGCCGTTGGGAGACCGATGCGGCGGGTGCCGCCGAACCTGGATGCGCCGCGGACGTACAAGCGTAGTCGGCTGTCGACGATGGTGACCGTCGATGATCTATGAGGTTGGCTCGTCGTCTGCTGTGTCTGGTTGGGTATCTGATTATGTTACCAGGTAGCTTTGTAATCTTTGATTAGCATAATCGTGTACTTTTTTGGTGACAAATTTAGACGGAAGCAAATGTGATTTAACTCCTTTTGGGACAGCCAATCAGAGAGGCGATGGCACACTGCCTCGCCATTGCCCTCAAAGGCGGATGTAGTCTTGTTGGGATCGTTGTAACCACTCGTTGCGGTCGTGTTCATCCTGCCTGACGTCCACAGCAGCTAAAATTCAATGTTCGTCGCCAAAATTGCGAGCTGCGCCCAAGCGCGCCCAGCGTGGCAGAATCCGAGGCTTCTCTCGGCTCGCTCTCCCAGCGTTCGTGACTGAAATCGCTCGCGACTCTATTCGCGTCGTCCCCCCACAACTCCCCCCTAGCTCCGGACACGATGAACTTTTCATTGGCACAGGATAGTCCCTTTAATACTGTCCTTGTTTCCCCAGAGGGTCGGGTTCTCTACCGGATCGAGACGCCGAGTTTTCTCAGCGCGTCGTCGCCGTCGGCGATGACGACAGTCAAACGAGTGAGCACGGACGGTCTGAGCGAAGCCGAGGTCGGCCGTATCGTGTGGCAATCTGGTCGACCTGGTACGGTCGTCGTACACGGCCACGAACTCTACATCAACCGGAGCAAATTCTTCAGCTCGTGAGTGGCTCCCCTTCCCCCCTCCTCTCCCGGTTCCTCCCGTCGTCTTCCGCGGGTTGGGATTCCTGTCCCATCACGGAGATCGTCGTTTTTTTTTGACACCTGCCTTGCCTTTCTTCTTTGATCGGATGGGTGCCTTTTTGGCTTCGATGGAAATCCAACAAAAAAAAAAAAAAAAAAAAAAAAAAAAAGGTAACCACGTTTACAGCGCAAAACGGAAAAAATTAAAAAGGGTGGTTTTAAAAT
>JBBPNB010000109.1:25835-39241 GCA_038090635.1 Rubroboletus satanas
CCGGCCGTGCCTTTATTTTTTTTTCGTTTGTTTTCCTTTTTGGTTTCTTTGTAAAAAAAAAAAAAAAAAAAAAAAAAAAAAAAAAAAAAAAGGTCACGCACGTTTACAGCGCTCAACGGACAATCTTACAAATGGTCGTTTGAAAATGATGCATCGTTGGTACGTGGGATCCACCCTCTTTCTCCCCCGTTCCTTTTCATTGACGGGACTTCCTCTCTTCTGATTAGATGGCCAGCAACGATAGCAAACAAGCACCCGCCGCGACTTACTTCCCTTCCGCGAGATCAAATCCCGGATTGATCCACATCACCCCACACGGTCTCACCATCACCGGAGACGTCCTCGTGACCTTTGTCTGTGTCGAAGGCGAACGACGGAACGCCCAGAGGAGGAAATTGTGAACACCAGGCGGCGAAGGGGATGTCGTCAGATCATCTTTTTGTGCGTGACAGAGGCTGGTGACGGGCATGTGTATGCTTGGGCCGTGTTTTTTTTCATTGTCTTTTCTTCTTCTTTGGTGGGTGTACGATTTTTGTCCTCCCTCCCCCCTCTCGGTTGCTTGTATAGTATCCTCATACCCCCGTGATCAACCCCAACCCCAACCCTCTCAGAGTGGTAGTGTCAAACAGAATCCATATCCGTTCCGGCTTTGACCGATTCAAAGGATGAGGAGGATGAAACTCGCAGAGGTTATCCCAGAAAAAAAAAACGTTATCTCTGGATCACGTCGTACCGCGTTTTTTTTTGCAAACTGGTTCCGAACAAGGACATGTGATATGATAACCCCCCCCTTCCCAAGGATTCTAGCTGCGACCACTTGCTTGTTGCAACATCACTTTTCCCCAATCCATCTCTGATAAAAAGAAGACGTGTTATCGGGAAGACGTTGGATCGTCCTCTCGACGAAAATGGAATCCCAATCCCAATCCCACCATCGTTGGCGTTCTTGGACAGATATCCAACGTGCGATGGGGTCGCGGCGTCTATCGTTATCTAGTCCGATCACGAACGCAGTCAGAGGGTGCAAGTCTTGAAGCAAGTCACTGCGCGTGAGTCATGGTGCTTCGGTGCTATCTACCCGTGGGATGCATATGATGCTTCACGAGGCACCGTCCAGTCTGACGTAAAAAGACAGGGAAAACGCATGCATTGATATAGTAATAAGTATCTATTCAGGAACGTGGGGCAGTCTTCGTCTTCGTCTCCGGCCCCCGTCTCAGTCATGGATTCGTTTTTCTCAATGGTGGGAAGCGACAGAAAGAAAAAAAAATCGTGTTCGAGTGTCAGGTTTCAAGTCTATCGATGTGGCAGTGGATCCGGTGCTCCAAAGCGGTAAGAGGCCAGTCCGACCGAACTATCATTCTGGTCGGCGCCACTTTGAGCGTGGTGATTGGGGGTGTGCGCCCACTACTAACCCGTCTTCATCCACGTCGTCGTCGTCCAAATGGACCGCGCATGGAGATCGCGTCGTCTGTGCTTCCACCCGAGACACATCCGATATAGTGTCCTCTTTCATCTCCCCACTCTCCTCCAGATCTTTATCGGGAATCTACAAACCTCGCCGAGTCAGTACCCGGAAAAGAGCATGGACCGAGTGTCGCGAAATGCACAACAGACGACTGACCGGAAGTCGAACAATGTACCCCAAGAGCGCCGAACATGCCGCAAGGAAAAACACTGCACGGAGAGAGACGGCATACGAATCCCTCGCAGCACGCTGTAAATCAGGGGCAAGGCGCTTGACAAGCGTCGTCGAATGCCGAATGCGGCTGATCACCTGCGACAATAAGTGGCGGTCGGTGGCGATGCACGAACGGCGACCCTCACCTCGTCCGCGTCAGGCGTGTGGATGCGTGCGTGCAATTCCGAATTGAGCTTGAATTGGAAGAGGGCGGAAGACACCGCGACACCGCACACTTGTCCTGTACACAAACGCGTCAGAGGTCATCGGCAACAAGGGTGGAGCCGATGACTCACCAACGCCACGAAAAACCTGTCCGAAACCTGTGCCAACAGCCATCGAGCCCTCTGTGCATCATCGTGAGTTCGATGTGATCATGTTCATTTCTTCTTACCACGCACCGGGCAAATGCGCTAGCAATGCAGCTGATAGTGGCAATGAAGAACGGTCAAACGCTGATGCTTTCTATCAAAAAAACGTGCTCGCACGTACTCTGCATCGTCTGCAACACTACAGCGTTTCCAAAGCCGAACGGGATCTGTCGTTTCCTAATCAGCCGGATGCGACACGGGGAAAGGATTTGAAAAAATCACAATGCTGAACCATGTTTGCAGTGGACCCGAGTGTTCATGAATAAAAGTAATCAAGATGATTCCGATGAATGGAAAGAAGCCAAAAATGACGTTCATCGTTTTATATCTTCCCGTACGATGCATCATCCAACTATTAACCTGTCAACACACTCTGAATGCAGTAAACACAGGACACGAACGACTCACCCAGCGAGCAGCGACCCGATAGACATGACAATACTATTGGGGAATAAATGAAGGCCTTTCATCATCAGATTTACGTTGCGACGCGCGTCACGAAGGGGATATCTCACCTGCTATGGACGCACTCGTCAAGGCTACAGTTTGGAACCACATGGGGAAAAAATACATGATCGAGAAGATGCACTGGGAGACGAGAAAATTGCTTATTCCCACCAACACAGGGACGCGCTGCTTCAATAGAAATGGTGCAAGCACCGGTTGTGGTGCAACCAACAGCTCCACCAGTACGAATGCAACAGAAAAGGCGCAGGCCAAGGAGAGCGGAACCATAACCCAGGGATCATCCCACTGTGGCAAGATCAGACTCTGCGATAGGAAACGACAAAGTATATACCGTGTAGTCTTCATTGAACTTCATACTCAGGAACGTCAAGAAAGCTCCCACCTGTCAAAAGTCAATTTGTCCATAAGTTTGTTAACGAGAGATAACCACGCACTGCCACCAGGAGTGTGAAGCTGCCACCCCAGTCTATTCTCTTTAGTACGTCCTTGGTGCTTTTGGCCTTTCCCTGCAGAGAAATTAGGAAGGTGGTCCAGAGCTTGTGACAACGATGCTTACGGGTGTTACGTAGCGCAAATTATATGTGGTTAGAACGAGTGATAATGCGAAAAGGGGTAACTGCATAAGAAACGCCCATCGCCACCCAAACCTTTTGGAATAGGATAGATTAAAACTTCGGCAAGATGAAGATAGACAGTTCTCACCAATCGGTCACAAGACCCCCAACAGGTCCTCCAAGTCCCATGCCGAGCTAAAAAAAAATTGAATGACTCCATCTGAAACCCAAGGATGGTGAACGTACACCATTAAATAAGGCGGCAACGCCTTGTGCCAAGCCTCTGGACTGTGTCATGTTAATGATCATCGCAGCGTAATAATTGCAAACGAAAACGAACACGCAAACTATACATGTCACTGATAACGATCCTGTATAATGGGCGTCAAGATTAGATGAGATCGGCACGGGATCCGGAATATTCCAAAACCCACATTGAGGTCGTCAGAATACCTCCGCCACCCATACCAGACAGCTACCGGGCGTTAATCTTTGGGTTCGTGTATATAATTGACGGGACGTACGAATCTAGCCAGAGTAAGCATTTCCATATTTCTTGAATACCCGCACGCAGCGGTTCCTAATGCCGCAGCAATGACCGCCGTTTGATTGGCACCTCTCCGTCCCAAGACATCGCATAGGCGACCGTAAAGCGGCGTAAAGGTGCAAACTGCCAACAAGTATCTGAAGACCATGACATCAGTTGGGAATGGATAGCGTATTCCATAAGCATTTACGATGTTCCCAACCAACTTGCCTGGTTGGACTTGTGGAATTCCGATGAAATGGAAGGAAGCACTGCGCCGGAAGTGGTCAATTATGGCTGAATTGGAGACGACGTTTGAACGCATACAGGTCGCCACCAGGGTACCTGCGAGTTCGATTAGGCCGATTCCACACCAAGACCTTTGAATGGCACGTACTGTTTAGAGACTGTCAAACGAGGAGAGATCGTCAAAAACGTCTAGATTCATGCTGAGAGACACTGACCGAAAGAAAGGTAGCGGACCAAAGGCCAGCTAGAATTGCATAACGTGTCGACCGTGAGATCTCAAGCGGCCCGACGGGCGAGCGTGACTGTCTGTCGACCTCGCCGCGCGCGCTGAGGCGGGATAACAATGGATCACGTTCTGTCGCCATCTACAGCGGGCCAGCGAGCTGGAGGTATCAAATAACGACGCGAACGGCGCAGTCCTTTTTTTTATAACGAGCGTGCGGGCCTTTCGGATGCGCGTCGGTTATGTTTTCAGAACCATTCTAGATATATTGGGGGCGTCAACGTTGGGACCTATCGGAGTTTACAACCTGTTGTCGTTTGAAACCAGCATATCGGACTCTGAAATGTTTCAAGCATCCACTGCACAACTTCGCGCGCCGATTGATTTAATTTGATTTAAAAATCAATTCTTACTGAGACCTAACTATATGTTGCCTAGTGCTTTGCTTGTCGGTAGGCTCGCTTATTTTGTCTAGCTTTGGCGGAGTTTAGATCGACCAGGACTATTACTTTGTCGAGGCCCCACCTCGGCGCTAGAAGGGATCTATGCCGGAATAGTTCCGGCATGGTACTGTCATGGGATCCGAAAGAGTCCAGTGTTCGCTCGCTGGTCTGTGGGAACCGCATCTCTAAGATAGTACGGTCACTGCGGGCTCTTGCTGATAAGAAAGGCGTCTCTATGCAGCATCGGCCGTCACAAAGCCGATTTCATTCACCATTAGTTAGCGTTGCTATGTACATCGACTGTGGCGCCGGCGCGGCACATAGTTGTAGCCTGTCGGCTCACTGAGAGGCCGATTACGGATATCAAACTCCGACCTTGCCGATGTTGTGGCGGTTTGGATCGTCTCGTTGAACCAGCCTCCCATTTGAATCCTCTCTTTCGCATGGCATTAGTGGGGATGGTTGCATCACCATCCAACGGAGGTCACCGGTCACCGCTGCCATCATCTGCACAAAACCAACTCACCGGACTCGCGACCGCAGTACGAATGTGTCATCTGCCGCACCCGGCGAGCACCAGCCTCGCCAAACACGGATCGAGTGGAACAGCGAGCTGCGAGAGCTATCCTATGCCGACCACCATCGAAACAAGCACTGGTAATAGTCGGCTTTCCAACTTGTTAGCAGTTCAGCGTTTGCCCTGCTTATCTGAAGATGCAATCCCTCCGCTCCGCAGCTGCAGGGGGCGATGGCTACAAGCTACTCATCCAAGATCGCAGTCCCGGTTTCCATACTTGTCGACGAGATTCTCTCCGGGACCGTGACAGCCCAAGATGACATGTCTTGTCTTTCATTGCAAAGATTTCATGACAGGTGTCACCATTCTGTCTCGAGGTTGACTTACCTCAATCAAGACAGCTCTGCCATTTCCAATTCCACGATGTTTGACACCGCTGGCACCGTGTTCGGCATTCCAGATCATTAATTATCAGTGACAGCGAGGCGAGAAACACTGCAGAGTGACACTATCCTTGGTTTTACTGTTCGTCGCACCTTTCAAGTGACTCCGACATGAACGTACTCTCGCTTTGGTGTCGACGGATAATGTGCGATCCCACAGTCGGTACAATTGGAGGTATGTCTCATCGGCGACGTGAACGTTTATCATCGCCTCCCGCGTTTGTGATCTCCGCGCCACTCCTCGTCGTCCCGGTTGATGGGCAACTCCAATTAGCCGGGGTTGCAGCGCGCCCACGACCACAGATTTCCCACGCACCCTTGCGAGCTACCAGAGTGGCGTTGAAACACCCGCTTTCCGAAGGAACTGCGCCATCATTCCGTTTGAAGCTTTGACAATATAAGGTTATTGTTGACCACCACAGGGGGACCCACCGAGCGGAAGCGAACGATCAATTGGTCAATGGCAATTCCCGTAAGCATCGGCGATTTCCTGCCTTCCCCTGAACCAAGGTTCCTATTCAAAAAACCATTATATGCCCCAACATAATTCTACCTCGGGGAAATTGGTCAATCCAGGACTTCACGATGCAATACAACCATGCGGGGATGCTTCCTTATACTGCCTAAATCTCTTGTCCGATGACGTTCGGTGGACGGGTCGAAACAGGCACCAACTAGCGGGTCTTCGCTCGAATCCGAAAATGGCGGGCCTGAAGAAAGACTGCTTTGCGCCTATGTGCGCTCTCGCGTGCCGTGTATCATTTATCATCTGACAGACAGCTTGGCGTTGCTATTGTCCTTGGCAGACTCACTTGGGTATGTGCTGCGAATGATCGTGACGACTCAAGCTGAAGGTGAGAAGACAAGAATGCCGTACGATTCCTAATACAAGGTATATCGATTGTCGTATTTGGTATCGATGGTATGGCAGGCGTAAGTCACAGTCGGTCCGTTCTTGAATGTCTACACGTCGTGACGTCCCAAATATTTGTACGGTATCAACACTCGCTAATGTCTGTCCAGTGTCGCACCAGGGTCATATCGCCCTGGTGTCACTGGACTGGGTGTGGTCTCCTGAGGCGGGATTTCTATGATATCATGTGAGTTATCACCGAGAGATTTATGAAAAAACGTCCTTACAGTGTTGGAACCAGATGAAGACTGATGGAACTGCCATTGTCTGATGAATTAGGATTACAAGCATGAACGTAGAAGATTAGAAGATTATCGTCCATAAGTTCCTGCTGAATAGTCAGCCATCCCATACCGCGAAACAGATCAGTGGTGTGAAAAACCACCTGTTTGGGACTGTTTGGTTGTCGGTGACAGCGAACTTTGTGCTTCCAATCATTCAATCTCCTGGATCTGCTTGACCGTTACAATACGTTCCTCTCGATGCTGTCATGCTTGTTTTCTCCCTCTGCTGTCAGTTGTAATAATTTTTGCTGCTCTAAATTGAAATTGAATCGCTTGTTGAAACTCTTGGTTTAGGTCTTGAAGGCCCGACGATCAACTTCTCCGCCATAGCTGTGAAACATTCACTACAGCTACCTCAGTGATATTGCTGCGGTAGATGCACAGATACAATCATGATATTTGCGCACGAGATCCCACGCACACCGTACGGCGCGTATCGGGTCAGGATCCCTCACGGAGACGATGCCGAGATGTGAATGACGTCTCTGGCACCTCACGCAGGGATACATTGTTGTCGTCATAACAAGATCCCCGTGATCTTCAAATCTTATCACCTAAAACAAATTCCGCGCAATATCGTCTCGATTGGTCGTCCCGACGTGATATAGGCAGCGACAATGATTCCGCAAACTTATTTTGTACCTGGCAGGGCTACGAAAGATTGACGGTGTGTCGGGACGCTCACTCCATGGTGCCGGTACCATGGTCAGGCCCAACTAACGACAAAGTTTGCTATCGTGACGTATACTCGCACCGTATAACGGACCTGGGCCGTTCAGCTGAGTGATCGGATAAGCGAGCACTCGTCAGGTATTCAAAGTGATTATGTATTAGCCTATGACAAGTCGGGTGATGTGTGCATTTCCAAATGTATACACAGCACGGCTCCCGACAGGGTTTTCAGGACCTCACACGGAAAGGGTGATGCGCCGAGGCGGGGGACCCCGACGTTGTCGAACCCGTCTAGCGTCCGTTCCACAAACGTCGACGAGGGTAAGCTTACCTGAGCAAGGAACCCGCTTGGCTGCTGACTTTCTCCACACCCAACTGGTATGGGCGCGTCAGGGTCCTAATGGGGCCCGCCTTAGTACGCCGTCACAGTCACGTTAGCAGGGTTTTTTTTAAAAAAAAAAGTAGTCCTGTCAAGCTTCCTCTTTCCTGTCCAAGCTAGGCACTGTGTGGAGCTAGGCACTTGCGGAGTTGAACAGCTTTGGGTTGGATTGTGTGATGCGCCCGCCGGATATCGATACCTAGGAAGAGGAAAAACAATTGGTAGCGCCCCCGATTAGGACGCATGGCACGCACATTGGTGGTCCACTGCAGTGCTCAGGGAGGTTCTCGACGGCTCCCGGAGTCCCGCGTATCATGGCGTACCGACGTCGTATGACCGCGTATTAGATTAATGCCAACCCGGCCCGCGCGAATGGGGACGAGGGACATGTGTTCCCTTGGGCGACGCCGCGAAAATGCTTCGAGGGGAAAACACAAAAACCGCGGTTATCGACCACATGGGGCTCAATTCGAATCCTGTTGTGCCAGCTTCGACAGTCGATTTTTTCATAAGGTGTGCGACTTTGGATCAGGAAAAACACCAGCCGATGGGCGAAAATGTAGGGAGAACCTAATATAATGAATTATGTCTATAAATGTACGGGAACACGACTCCACGGAGCCCTTGGAGTTGGCCAGTATGTACTCGACATGATTTCGCGAGACGTTACTGATACTCGTAGCAGGTTGACTCATCGCCCTACAAAGGTGATGCAATTGCCCATTGTCGGTTTGATCTCCGCGACCGAGGGATTCCGCTCCAGTGGATTTCACAGCAAGGCACAAAGAACGGAATTGCTTCCGTTAGACTCTCCAGTTAACGCAGGGGCAGGAATTATATATATAAATATATTTATTTTCTTTGAATCAACGACACGGTGACACGCATACAGTATATACCAATAGGAGGTATCTCCTCGGCTACAGTCAAGAAACACGGTTGATTAGGCGATACGCCAGCAAATGATTCGGATCCAGGCTTTAGTACGGCGAGTGCACCGGTGCTCAGTGCCTCATCGCAGCCTGCTGGCAAGTCGGGCACATGCTATTGATGTTTGGAGCTACGAGAAGGGGATGAGTACCGGTTAGCGAAAGAAAATCGACGACCGTACAGTATTGTTGAGGATACTGGCGGCTGGCAGCGCAAGAATGAAACCCAGATCCTAGTCAGTGACATGCCAAGCAACCCGAAAGAGAGGAGAACCGTACTATTGCCAGCAAGTCTGCTTGCATCTGGGCGCCACACAGTCGCGTGGGTGATTAGGGCTAAATTTGCAGTTGCGATTCTCGCAGACGATCTGTCAGGTATGCGATGAGAGACGATGTCATGCGTGTGAGTTCCGACTAACAAGTTCTTCGGGCTATTACGGGGGTCAGGCCACCGTGAACGGTGAGGAGTCGCTCGCTTACCAAGGTGAAGGCGTGGCCACAAGACAGGTAAACGTTGCGGACGCTAGATGGCAAGGGCATGTGAGCGAGGCGGTAGTGACGACCGCCTCTCGACAAGAGCACTCACTGTCTCCAACGGCACATTGTGAGTCGTGTGGTTAACTTGACGAAGAGACGTTAGAGACTGTCGAGGTAGTGACTGAGGTATTGCGAGAAAGAGGAGCGATGGTATGAATGGGGGGATCGCTGCCGCTCTTTATTCTCCGAATAAAGCTATGAAATCATTATCCGGACGACAACAGTAAAGGACGTACAGGCATGCCAAGGGATACGACACGGCAGCGTTCAACGCAGTCCGTCGCCACATCTGTGTAAACGAGCACTGATTGCGCAGCCATCCATAAAGAGATATTAGTGGATGCCGTGCGTCATTTGATAGGGTTTCGCAGAGTTTGTCGTCGAGAAAGACTATTCGAATTGGGAACGAATACAGATCACTCAGGTCGTTGGCAGGAACACGGGTCATTGGCCCGGAAAACGCCTCAAATCAGGTCACACGAAACCTGATATTCGGCGACAGCCACCGATTTGGATAAATGAGAGCTGTCAGAGGGCTGAACTGTTACAAAAATTGATTGAACATGTAAGTAACTGCCCTGGCTCACAACGAGGTTAAGCAGCGAAATGAATTCGGAAATTGTCCTCGTAGGGGTAACTTGCAGGGTGCTCCTCGCTGCCGTCAGCTTGGTGCATCCCCCTGCATATGACTGTAACGGGACCGGAAAAAATGAATGAGCTGCATGCCATAACCATATTAACGGAGAACTTTGCGTTGATAGCTGGAGCCAATCCGCGTCGATTGAGGGGATGAAACGACGAATAAAAATGCAACGAGTGGTTGTCAGGCTTCGTTGGGTTCCAGGTTTGCCAAGGTGATCGTCTACTATCCCGGCTCTATGGCGCCACCCATATGAAACTCTGTTGAGTACTGTAGCTGACTAATACAGGTTTTTGATGGACAGCTGCGTATAGCGCTCCCAGGGTCTATCATATCACAAGTGCATTGCAGCATTGGACAGGTGTTCAAATCAGATGCCTGCAGTGCCTTTATCTGTCTCGAGGGAGAAGAAGGCGAAAATTTTCTACGAGCACGGCAAGGTCAGCCGCGCCATCGAAGTTCTTACCCTTCTTGATCACCGGAGCTTGTTCGCTCCCATGCTCACAGGATGCATTGGAGCTTGCGCTTTCAGTAGCTGGTATACAGGAAGAAAAGGCGTTACGGAAGGCAGAGAAACACCATCAACCACAGGTAACTCAAGTCCTCCGGTCTGATTGCAGCCAAAAGGCAATTGGCTCACTGTCAAACGTCATGTGCAGGTTGGTAAAGATCGAGCTGGGCGGAATGATCGGAACCGTGCAAGCGACAGGAGAAAGCGACTGGTAAATCACCCGATGGAGTATTGCGATGACACTTATTTTATTCTTATTCCCAGGAGGAGGCAAAGGTCGTGATTGCAAAACGACGAACCGAAGCGAAGAAGAAGGCGAGGTCCCGAAAAGAGTACAAGAGTCGGTCGCGAGCACACGATGATGCCAACGTTACCGCACCGGAAGACACCACGAGTGCTGCGCCTCGGAAAAGAGTATCATTTGCTTGAATGACCGATCTATTAGTCCTCGCATTCCGAGCGGTCGAGTGCGCTGTGCGATGCGGCGGCCAGCGATCTGATCGCAATTTTACTGCTGTCCGCCAGGGTACTCCAGCGCTTGGAATTTAGATAGCGAATTACTTGAACAGCCGGATTACAATGCCTGCCCAATGCGCCTAGTTCGGCGAATCCAGCTGTCATGGCGATCAGCCGCCGCTATTATGGACCCAGAGATCAGCGGAACGTGGGATGTAACTTGGGATGTCAGCTAGAGCCCTGCCAGACAAGGGGGCCCACATGTCGTATCAGTATGTCATGAGGATATGTTGGTGTTCGTTACATAAGCGTGGCATGGTTTCATTACGTAATAACTAGTTTTGTATTGGACCACTTTGAAGTTGGAAACGTCCCCGAATTCAACGGCCAGTTCAACGTCGTACGTTTTTGTGTCTCTTGTTGCATCTTTCCTGAATGTTCCCGCAGTCTCGTCGACGTCTCAGCGAACTCGCCGCGCTACGATTGGATTTCCCTTGGTTTCCAGAGATGTCCATGTCTCTTTACACTCCCGTTTTCCCGTCTCTTCATGAGCCCGACAACTCGCGGAAGGGTTTACCCGAGAACACGTCAGCGGGTTCCCCTACAAAGCAACAAAGCTATGCGGAATTCTTACGCGATGTTCATCTGTTCCTCTCCACCCAAAGCGACGTGTTGTCGCCCCCTTCGCGTCCGAACTCCCCCTTGTTTGACCATCGCGTCCAGAAAGTGAGAGATGAAATACGAGATGTCTTTAACATGACAGGAGACGACACATCGAATGGAAAGTGGACGCGCGTTAGCCAGACCTTGAAGCTGGGATGTGTGAGGGGAAGGTCTTGGTCGGCATCCAGAACCGATCCATGCGCACCCGAGGTGGACACGAATTGGGTATTACCAGACGAAGAGTCCGAATGGATCCAGCGGGAGAAAAAGAGGGAGGAAAGTAGACGGCTCAAAGGAAAGACCAACGCATCTCAGCAGATTGACAGCGCCCCTTTCGCCATACCTGACTCACAGAAACCCAATCATGCAAGCTTTGTAGAGCCGAATCGACCTGGCGCTGTCGTGCGCGAACGACTCCCTCGGGCCGTCTCCCCCGCCACCTTGCGCGCCGCCACGGAAAAGGTTAGAAAGTGGCAGGTGTCTGTGGCTCCCGAGTTGTGGCATGATACGACAAGCGGTTCTTCGCCCGCTTCCACCAAGGCAGTCGTAGCAGCAACTGCGGCTGAAGGCAAGACTGAAAGACCACAGCAGGACCGCACCCTTGATTTTGCAGTCGTAAAGCCAGCAGCAAAAGCGATCATCGGCAAGAGGGGGAAAGGACTTCTGTCGCGTCCGACCCTCCGGAGTGGTTCCTCCCCCACACCATCGCATAAGTCGAAATCACCTAAACCCTCAAAAGCACGAAATGTACCAAAAGTCACAGTGCCTGTTCATGTTGACAAAACCGGTTCCAAGCAGCCCCTGAAAACGTCGCCCATAAAGGTTGATAGGCCCAGGATTGCAAATGTACCAGAAACGGTGAGACACAATTAGGTCATGCAACATAGATTTTTTCTGATCCCCGTTCTACTGTAGCCGTACCTCCCACCATCGTTCCCAGCGCATCTGGAAACATCGACACCATTAGCTGATTCCGTCAAGGTCATTCGCGCAAAGCCGTCACCGATTTTGCCCCTCCCTGCATCATCGTCGACGCCACCGCCGTCAAAACCTGCAAATCCTCCTGAGGATCTCCGGCTTATACCGACAGAACCCCACGCTGCCAATGTGTCGTCTTCCCTACTGCCACAAATCAATACGGTGCACCCAGGGAAACGATTTCGAGGGTTCTCCACGTCATTGGACGGTGTTCCGAATGACCCTCTTCTCACTCCACCGGCCAAGAGGTTGCGAACCCTATCGCAGAACTCTAACCCCGAACATTCAAAGTCAATGTCGCCAAATGGAGGTTTGGACATGTTGCCCAGCACTCGAGATGGCACCCGAGATCTGGGCCTTGGCGCAGCACCATCCCATCGATACAATATGGGCTCCCTTGGGGTATCCGGTCCACCCTTGACTGCGGGCAAAAACGATCGGCTCGTCACGGGTGCAGGTGCCCAGGGCTTTCCTGAGAAAATTCTATCGCCAACAAAATCGGTCAAGTCATACTTTTCTGTGCCGGATTCAGACTCTGCCGATTCACCAACGGAAGCCAACTTGCTGTTAGAATCTCCGGTCAGTCCTATGCTCTCGTATGCCCAGAACCCGAGTGGTTTCCTCCCTCAAATTACGTCAACTCAAATCAGGAAGGGGTCTCCTACTGCTGGTCGGACGAACAACGGCATCTTTGGGACGGGCTATAGCTCTCAGTTTGATGTTGAGAGGCACGTAGATCGTGTCAGCGAGTTGCTGGAAAAGGACGTCGACTTCGATGGGTGGTTGCAGGACGTGCGGGTGGTCGAATCGAGACAAGATTAAAAGGAATTATGAGCTAGTATCTGTAGCACGTGTACTCTATTTATGACTATAATACGAGGAGAACAAAAAGGCTGGGAGTGTCAATGAGCCGAAGAAGGCAATCTGAAGGGGCCTCGAGGCAGAGACCTGGACGCGTTATGATGGTCA
>JBBPNB010000110.1:0-39233 GCA_038090635.1 Rubroboletus satanas
TGGATCACTCTACCCGACCGCATTAATTTCCTCGGACCGGCAGTCACGTCACCTACAGCCACTATGGTGTCGTTACATCGCAATGCGTTTCAAGTCGGTGGAGCGCCGCGGATTTTTTCCAGCGTCTAGACGTACTCAGATTGCACCCCGATGTGGTTTGCCGTTTCAGGCAAGCGATTAGGATCCTATGGGGCCGAATGACTAACGGCTCAGGCAAGCGATTAGGACCCTTCCTCGAGCTCGCCAGCGCGCGAGGTGCATTGTCGACAAAGCGATAGGTACTTTACCGTGAAATTTCATCAAGTCTGCTCGCTGGCTACCCTGAGTCCGAGGTAAAACGGGATCTGTTTGATCCAGAATCTTTGTGTTCAATCCTTAGAGTCACCTTCAAGTTAGTACTTCCAACTTCTCACTGCTCAGCTTTCGTATCTATTACTAGTCACAGAGAATGCATAATCGAGGTTATGTCAACGTTGTGCGCTATGGTGTGGAAGGGCTACATCCATATCTATATCACAACTGGCTTGAGCCATCCAGCCTCGACCTGGCTGGGTCACTAGGGCAACTGCCATACAGTCCTGTGCAGTACTCCATCGCTAAAAGTAATTTGCTGATGAGTTGACAGCAACCGACCTCTGGGAGAGCATCCTGACATTATGGGGCCGAATGACCAACGGCTAACGGCTCTTTTTACCAGCCAGTTTCCAAGTCCGAATCCTGGAAAAAAGTGAGGCGTTGTAATAATAATATCGGACCATCTCCGTCCTCACCGTGAAACCTCTCACTGAGCGTGGCCGACAGATAAAACGAAGCACAAAACGATTAAAAATACGGTGTTGTTCGGATTGCGCACTCAGAACGTGTATTTTTTTTAAACGGTAATTGCTAAATAATCGCAAAGGAAACGTGAGAGTGAACATGGGACATTTGTACACTGAAAATTTATTCTATTCTGGATTCGTCATCATGATTCAAGTACTCAAGATTCACCATTCCTTTTCGGGAAGGTGTTGTGGTTGGAATGGGGCGTGTGGCTGAAGAGAGCGCATCAGTTGGTACGTTCGACAGATGTAGCGAATCGGGTTACCTTTAAGCTTTCGAGACCTCGGGGTCGCTCAATTGGTCGTAAGGGCACGGCGCTGGCTCATTTTCGTCCAGCAGGAAGTACTGCTTGGACTCGCGGGAACCAGGGTCACCGTAGTTCTTGAGCTCAGGGCTTACAGGGATGGGGTCGTATTTTGCAAGGAGGGAACGAACTTTCGCGAGTGCTCCAACACGCTTCGCATCAGTGCTGAACAGAATGTCGAAGATCCATTTCGGTTGGAACACAATGGTGAGACCGGGTGCATAGCGTGAACGACGGACTTGGTGTCCAGGCGTCTGGATCACCGTGAAGAATGGCTCCCCGCCAAAGCAGAGGCACCATTTGTCGGTGTCAATGTCACGAGGCACATTTGTAGGCCATGGCTGCTTGTCGAGCTTGGCTAGACCGTTGAGCAGCTCCCAGAACAGTCTGTTGTACTCCTCAACCGATCTTGGCTGGGGCATCTTCTTCGCCAACAAGACCAGCGACGTGTTTGGACCAAGGCCATGCGCTTGCGGCAAGTACGCGGTCAGTGCAGCGGCCAGGGACCGAATGTGGCGGGGGTCAGAGAGGTCGTCGGAATCGATGAACAAGTAGACCTGATCATCATTCTTGAAGCCCTTGGTAGCATAGATGCACGGGAACACGAGGTCTTCGTCGAGTAGCACCCTCGTGAAATCATCGTATGCGTCACGCTGCCAAGTGCCTTCGGGGAAGGCTGCCGCAACCTGTGCTCTACACAGCACCTCAGCATGCCTGCATCTCGGACGAAGGCCAACTTACTTACCTGGTCAAGGGCTTCCCGCTAGAGTCAGGTTTCTCCCCACCGAGAACGGCGCGTACAGTGCTCTGCAAGACAGGAGTTCAGCTCTCAAAATGCTCGGCGCCACAGTGAAGCACACTAACAGCACCAGAGGTAAATATTCCTCCCAGTCTCCCAAGAACACCGGGAAGCTTCCCAGACGCCGCATTGGCAGCAACTGTGAGGAGAACCCCACCGAGAACTGACGAAGCCAGAAAATAGATGTCAAACATGAGAAGTATCTGGTGTCGATTGGACACAATAGCACGCCTTTTAAAGCTCTGGCTCTCTCTGGAGAAGATGCACACCTCCGTGGTGCGCAAATACGCATTCTCAAACGTTGACCCTCACTCACTGGTAGGTCAAATGACTGACTCGCAATATATTCCGGTAATGACGTTCACAGCTCCGGACCATCTACATCAGTTGTCAGGAAACCTGAGAATGTTTTCCGGAGCGTATGCACCGAATAGATGCTTACTTGCCTTTGGGGGATGCATCCGAGTCTAGATGCTCAGTCGGAAGGTTCCCAGAAAGTTCGATTCCCGATATTCCACACATATTGTTGAAATCCCAAAGCTAACCAGCGGTGCTGCGAAAACGGCGGGTGCTATTTGATCAGGATGGAGATACGTGGGTATTGTTGAATTACGCAGTCTTGGTCATGGAATGCATGGCGCTCGTGAATCTCAATCGAGAGAACGGCGGCCTTGTGCAGAGCACGAAGTGCTTTGTGTTATACACAGTACACTAAATTTCTCTGTTCCGGATCTTAAGCTGTAGGAAGTGAAAGGACTCACGGAATAAGTTACCCACTGGCATAGACTTGGTGGCGTCAACGAAGCAACCTCTCGCACAAAGAAAGAACAAGGAGGCCCGGGGTCATTGTGAAAGTGACCGAACGGACCCAAACAGACATCATGACCGCGCTTTGACACGAGAAGCCTGAGATTGCAGACAACTATGTTTGTGTGAGAAATGAACTCCACGTTAACTTCAGGTTCATGATAACATCACAACTACTATCATATCTCACGTTTACGTCGGGCCTTGACGGATCATCCGAGGACACCTAGGTCAGGCGTCGGCCACCCGCACGATGCGTCCGGGAAGGTGGAGTTGGTCGAGTCGACATCTTGTCGGGTGGCTAGTACCCACCAGAAATTTAAAATCTTCGAGGCGTAATTGTGATTGGCAGCACATGTCTAGCACCACTCGGATCCTTCGGGTGTTTGAACTTATCTAGCGCTAGCCGTAGCATCCACCATGTCTGCAAGACACCACTTTTCCCACTCTCGGCTGTGCATTCTATTGCTGCAAAGCCAGTGCGCACCACAAGGTCTTCAATGAGTCTGCCGCAGTGTTCCCACCAGCTCAACAGTCACATCATTGGTACAGCTTCGCGTATGTTTTCACGACTCTCCCCACCAACTGTCCAGTTACAGGGCCACCATCTCCACCACGGTCTGCCATAAATTTCCAAGACCTGACGTGCCTCATGCAGTACCTGATTTCTATAAAGCATCTTCCTCCCAGTTCCTCAGGAATCAGCTGTTCTCCTTTCATCAGCCCGAGGACTGTGTGCGATGCGTCTCTTCATTCCCATTACTCTTCTGATCTCAGGACTTTCGTCTGTATCTGCGAAGGCCAAGCGTGATTCCAGTCTTCCCTACTTCGACATTTACCAGGGTCCAAATGAGCAGGATTCCATCGTCAATGATCCTTCCACTTCGTTGGAATTCACCCTCTCCGGAGGCCAACCGTGAGCGTGTGGTCCCTTCGTCTTTCTAGATCAAAGAATCCTCACTATGATATGCCCATCACAGCTATCCCAACCCCTATATGTCAGACAGATTGGGTACTACGGGTCCGTTACTGATCCAATCGACTAATCTGGTAATCATCTTTGTTTCTCCTCGCTCAAATGTCCATCCTCATGCACATCGTTTCAGATTGAACAGCTCGCAAGCTTTTCCCGAGAGCGAGTCGTAAGTGCCATGTTTCCGTGACTTTTCTTACAGTTTACGTCTTGTGATCCAGCCCGAGCGCGTTGTTCATGCCAAGGGAGCAGGTGCTCATGGCTGGTTCGAGGTCACTACCGATGTCGGTATGAACCACAGCATGGCGAAGGTGTTCGACACTATTGGTAAACGCACCTCGGTGACGGCGCGTTTGTCGACGATTGCCGGGAATCTTGGAAACGCGGACACTGTCCGAGACCTGCGAGGTCTCGCTTTTAAGTAAGTCTCAAAAATATAGAATGTGGTGCCATATTAGCTGAACTGTGCCCTAGATTGCGCACAGAGGAAGGAATTCTTGACTGGGTGGGTTGTAGTCTTGGCGTGAGATGACCATCAGGCTCAGCCTCCGGCTTGCAGGTGTTCCTCAACCATCCAGTGTTCTGGCTTCGTGACCCAGTCAAGTTCCCGCGTAGGTTGTGTTCCGTGACGTTGTCCGCAGCTGACAAAGTCTGCGACTGCAGACTTTATCCGTTCGCAAAAGCGCAACCCGCAGACGAACCTAGTTGATTACAATGTAAGCATTTCCATTTCAGCAACCTAACCCCCGCTCAATCTTCTTCTCCTGCAGAACTTCTGGGGTATGTGTCTGAGAACGTTTCAGTGACTATTTCTGACATTTCCCGTCAGATTACTTGTCTGGGAACAATGAGTCCATCCATCAGGTCCGTCACATGCCTGAAACCTACCTGCCAAATTTTCACATCTGGTCGTGTAGGTTATGCGCACCATGTCTGATTTGGGCACCCCTTATGGCTTCCGGTCCGTTCTCGTCCCTTCTGATGCCCAGACATGTCCTAAATGCGCAGTAGACACATGAATGGGTACAGTGGTAACACCTTCCGCGCAGTCAAGAGTGACACCGAGTGGTACTACATCAAGTGGGTATTTCTTCGAATCCCGCTCTCTGCTGTTCCGAGCATGCCCCAGAATCATTGCTGTCTCTGACCAAGGCATCAAAAATAACACCAACGATGAATCTATTGTACAGGCCGGCGAGAGCCCCGACTTTGGTGTTCAAGATCTCTTTGACGCCATCGAAGCAGGCGATTACCCCAGCTGGACTGTTTACTGGCAGATCATGACCCCGCAACAGGCTGAGAACTACAGGTGTAAGCACTGATCTTGGTCGGAACCCGAGAACCGTGCCTGACTTTGCATCAGACAACATTTTTGATCTCACGAAAGGCACGGCAGTAACGTCTCTGGCAATCGATAGCCTGGCTGATATAATCATCCGTAGAATGGCTCCCAGATGAAGTCCCCTACCAAGAGATTGGTAGAATCACACTGATGCAGAACCCGTGAGACTGTTGCATGGTTTCAGTGCGACGTGCGTTTACCCATCCTTCTTTAGCACAAACCACTTCAATGAGGTGGAACAAGCCGGTTACGATCCCGCCCAAATGGTTTGTACTTTGCTCTAATTTTATTCTGCAGCTTAACGCCTCATCTTTAGCCCAATGGACTTGAGCCAACTGAGGACCCAACACTTCAAGCACGTTTATTCGCATACGCCGGTAAGTCTATCCAGACTCTGTGCTTCTGCCCCACAAACCCATTCCCTCGCAGATGCTCAGCGCTACCGCACCGGTATTAACTACAAGCAACTTCCTGTACGGACAACTTTCATCACTTTGTACAAACTTCTACTGAGACATCATTCCAGGTTAACTGTCCTTTAAACCCTGTCGGTGAGTTACCATCGTACTCTCCGTGGTATAAAAGCTCGAGCTAAGCATTGTGTTGCACCAGCCACCTTCCTTCGAGATGGTTACATGAATTTTAACAACCAGGGCAAGCGCCCCAACTTCTGGTCACAGCAAGACACGCTCAATTTGGAGACTCGCCCCTACAACGATGACAACCATACCATCTGGGTCGGCGGTGCTGTCAAGTATCTCAGCACACCCAGCGAGATAGACTTTGAGCTCCCCAGGATCTTCGTAAGTAGATGTTGCTCTGTATCCGACGTGGCACTGACAATCATTATATGATGTAGTGGAACGGTCTCTCTGAGACTGACCAGGAACACTTGATCTACAACGTCGTCTGGCACTTGGGTCGAGCTACTGACATGAATATCATCAACAAGCAGCTCAGGATCTTCCAGCATGTGAACCAGACTTTGGGCCAACGCATCGCACAAGGGTTGAACGTGACCATCTAGTAAACGGGAAAACGCTCGCAACGAGAAAGCATCGATAACAAGGACCTCTTCATATTTTTATTTTCATACTCGATAATTTCCTTGATTTCACGTCCCTTCTATATAGAGTAGCAATGGATGCGGACTGTTTGTGTAGGGACAAAGATGCTAGCGCACCAGTGCTAGTGATCCTCGGGCCAACACTTGAATTTGATTGGTGGTCGCGTGAGTAAAAGCCAAACTCAGCAAGCCTCCAGCACGTCCCTGGGTAAGATGCAGGCTGCCGGCCAGTCAGCTAGCTTCTGTTGCTTCCATGCCCGTGTGAACAAATATATAGATGAGTGTTTTATAGATAGCTGCAAGTCTGAGCTGACTAGCATGTTGCATGTTGAATTTAGATTTCAGTTATTTCACCTTTCTACAAGTCCGTGAGAGGCGGAGCCACGAGGTAACTGCTAATTTAAACGTGTAAAAGATATTCGGTTCCCTTGCTGATGTGGGTTATTGAAGTCCCCTAAAACGCTGTGTGAAACTAGCAGTGGAACTTAACCCAGAGGAACATTAGAACTTGAACAGGATCGGGATAAAAATGGCCGCTCAATTCTACTCACAAGGCTGCAGTCAGCCTTGAGCGCTCGCCGATATGGACCCTCGGCTTTTGAATCATTACGCCTAGCCCGAGGGACCAAGAAACAATGTCCTCGCTTTCCCACGTGTCCTTTTCTTCGTCGGGTCACTGGCGCTGCCACTCCGAGTCGTTCCACGCTGGTGATAATCAAAGGCACGATCCCAAGTCCAGCAGACCCTATCGTGGAAGCCAGTCCGCCGAGAGACGTGACAGCCGTGCATGGAATAACAGTGCCAGGCCTGAAGATTTAGGCGACCCGTCTTCCCATTCGATCGAGATGCTACTGGCAACAATACCGCTTCGACGCGTCCCTTGAAGAAAGCAGAGATCCATACATCGTTATTGCATGGAGACCAGTGTCATTGACGGCGGGGAGGGACGTCCACACGAGGCGTCATACATGCCCTTTTAATTGCGAGTCTGCATATCGAACGAGAACGGGCCACTGCCGGCGTTACTAACGCGGTTCGCCCATTTGGCGCTGCAGTAGCAGAACCGGAAGGGGTGGACTGCAGGGTTGGTGTGGTCTTGTGTGGTCTGGGACTGAGCAAGTTTGGACAGGAAGTGTGCCGTGTTGAGCGTGAACGTGTACGTCGTAGACGCGTTCAAACACTACTCTTGGGGAGATGAAAATTCATCGGGTTTACCGCCCACGCACCTCAATAATAAATCGTCATGCGGCGTTCTGCATCAGCCCACGGATCGATCGCGAAAAAGAAAAAGAGAGAGAGAAGCCTATGAATCCTATCAGATACACGCCTTGCAATATGCAAGCGCTGAGACGAGCTCAGTGTCTCCCTCACAGTTCCAGATAGGGGGGTCCTCCCGGATGGTGGTGGTCGTGAACTGTTGCGTGATGGCGGGTTTTCGCTTCCTCCGTGTGGCTTCCCGTCGGTTGATGGCGGACGTCTTCCGACAACAGTCACTTTTGTGGTTCTGTCGTCTACTGAAGCATCGAACAGGACATGCTTGCCTATGAGAGCGCGCCCGGCATGATGAGTCTCGGATGTGCGTGGACCTTGCGGTGCGGGGTTGAGCAGATGAACGTGGTCGTTCAACATTCGGCGCTCAGCTCCTCGTTGGTTAAATCGTGCTACAGAATGCAGGGTGTGGTACAGTGTTCGCAACCAATCTTGTTTGTTCTGGCGGAAAGCTAAGGGCCGTATCATCACAAAAATTACAGAACCATGAGATTACCGAATATGGTGTGCTTTGAACCTATTTACCCGATTTCATTCTGCTCTCTCAAAAAGCGTTTTTTTTATGACGCGGACACGCAGAAGCGCGTTCTTTGTGAAGCACTATATGAAAAAGGGATGATATATACATTCTAAAGTGGTGCCATGCTTTTCATGTTTTGCCGAGATTGGCAGGTCAAAAACACCAAAAGTAGTTACAAGAGTTGGTACAGTTAGAGTGACATTTTTCTAAGACTTCCCGATCAGCACTGCGTCGAGCTTCTTGAAGAAGAGAGGATCAGCATCATCCACAACCGAAGACAGCGTCAGTTGATCAAACTGCTCTATCTCCTTCCTGATATCGTTGAGCTTGTTGAGGATGAGGTGCTGCGAGTCGGCACCCAAGGGTAATCTGAGAGGAGGGTTGGCTTCCCGGGAGATGGTTATGAGCGCGAGGCTGACTGTTAACGACGTGAACGTCAGTCTATAGATCAGGGCATTCACAGAGAATAGACATGCGCTTGACGGGGTCTCCCATTACAGCTGGAGACTTGTAAATTTCGCGCGTTTTGTTGGCGGGGCTGTCAGGCTTGTCATAAGCAGGAGGCAAGGGGCGATCGACCATGTTCCTCTTGGCCCAGTCCGTTCTCACGCCTCCAGGCTGGATGGTAATAACTTTGATGTTCCATTCGGGGAGAAGCTCCTTGTGGAGGGCCTCACCAAATCCCTCGAGTGCTGTAAAGCACGTTCAGAACAGATAACTCTATTTCGACATGAGACAGAGAAGACACACCAAACTTGCTTGCACAGTAGAAAGCAAGGGTGGGGAACGCAGTGAAGCCGCCGACAGCGGATATGTTGATGATGCGACCGGCGGGCGTCTTGTGTTCACGGAAGTACTTTACGGCCTGGGAATGTGTTCAGGGATACCAATCCGCTGAATGGACTGGTAGGCACCCACCTCGCGACTGATGCGAACGGGGCCCCAGAAGTTAACTTCAAATTGGTAGCGCGCGTCGTCGTCGTCGGTACCCTCGACGACACTGTTCAGACCATATCCAGCGTTGTTGACGACAACGTCAACGCGACCAAAGTGCTTGTGGATCTTTTCGAAGAGCGCCCCGGCGCTGTAAGCAGCGGGGTTTCCGACGTCATATTCAACGGCGAAGAGCTTGTCAGCGGGGTAAGCTGCAGTGAGCTCCGAGACACTGGATGCTGGGGGTGTGATAGCGGCAACACGTTCGCCAGCTGCAATCACCTCCTTGGCCAAAGCTTTGCCGATACCTGCGGAAGTACCTGTGACTATTATTCATCAAAGAATGGGATAGCATCAGGGGGATTAGACTTGTGTCGATTTACTGAGGAAAGCATAACTCACTGAGCCAAACACGAGAATCTGACATCGTGGACGAAACTTGTAAGGGAAGATATGCTACGAGAGTCAATGATACTCATTCTCGACGTGGGAGGTGATCATTTTATCAACTCCTTGAGTTGCACGGTCATTCGAATCTGTACGTTCACGACGTTCTGGCTGTGGGACAAAATTTGTCCCTTTCGGCCTCGTGGTAGTTTCTTGCTATAAGGGTGTTGCGGCCTGATACGGTTGTAGTGCCTGTCTCCTTTGCACAAGCCATTAAAAGTCGAGGGGCCATCGCTCCGAGTCGTAGGTTGATACTCTTGTCTTCTGTTTGTGGCCAGCTTGATCACAGGTTTGGTTATCGATCTTGTCGTGTTTCAGTGCAGGTCCTCACGGTATCTCGATGTTCTCAGGGCCTAACCCTCCAGGTTTGTCTATTCCCGGGTGTCGTGGAATGACAGCTCGATTTGTACGGCAGTGGCTGCGCTTATCCTTGATGTGGTGCTCGGTGCGTCGTTGGTTTGAGGTCGATGATTGTTATTCGTTAATCAGTTCATGTACTATTACACATAAAACGGATTAATGCAGTCGTGCTGTTCACCATCTCTCTCTGTCTCTTTCGAGTTCTGTCAACCTCTTGTCCTCCAAATGCAAGTACTCGCTCGGATAACTCGTCAGGAGTTTCTCGTCAAAGTCCCTTGGTAACCGAATGTTTTCTCGGCCGCAGCGCCGCAACAACGCCACGTATACGTTACTTAAATGGTGTGAGTGATCCTAACACAATTGGTGGTGTTCCCATGTCTATTATTCCATGCCAGATTGTTTGTCCCTGCCAGGATCTGAGATCGGCCATTCATGTCTAGTTGGGTTTGCCACTGGCAATTTGCAGAGACAGTGCCGGGTGCGAGGTGTGACATGCCATGAGGTGGCGCTCCTTGTGTCGGATCGTAGTCATCCGAATCCGTACCTCCATGTCCGACGCGTCCCATCGTGCATCCCTGAAACAATGTCGGATTTGCCAAATTTCCGAGACAGTGTGAGGCCTTATCACTTGATGACTCTGCGACAGGTCTATAGTATGACACGTCAGCACCATCAGCCTAGCTAGTATACGATTTAATTATTAATTGTCTGTCTAAACATGACATTGGTGAGCTTTCAAGACCTCGGGGTTGCTCAAATGGTCGTAAGGGCACGGCGCTGGCTCGTTTTCGTCCAGCAGGAAGTACTGCTTGGACTCGCGGGAACCAGGGTCACCGTAGTTCTTGAGCTCAGGGCTTACAGGAATGGGGTCGTACTTTGCAAGGTGGGAACGAACTTTCGCGAGTGCTCCAGCGCGCTTCGCATCAGTGCTGAACAGAACGTCGAAAATCCATTTCGGTTGGAACACAATGGTGAGACCGGGGGCATAGCGTGAACGACGGACTTGGTGTCCAGGCGTCTGGATCACCGTGAAGAGTGGCTCCCCGCCAAAGCAGAGGCACCACTTGTCGGTGTCAATGTCACGAGGCACATTTGTAGGCCATGGCTGCTTGTCGAGCTTGGCTAGACCGTTCAGCAACTTCCAGAACAGTCTGTTGTACTCCTCGACCGATCTTGGCTGCGGCATCTTCTTTGCCAACAAGACCAGCGACGTGTTTGGACCAAGGTCATGCGCTTGCGGCAAGTACGTAGTCAGTGCAGCGGCCAGAGACCGAATGTGGCGGGGGTCAGAGAGGTCGTCGGAATCGATGAACAAGTAGACCTGATCATCATTCTTGAAGCCCTTGGTAGCATAGATGCACGGGAACACGAGGGCTTCATCGAGTAGTACCCTCGTGAAATCATCGTATGCGTCACGCTGCCAAGTGCCTTCGGGGAAGGCTGCCGCAACCTGTGCTCTACACAGCACCTCAGCATGGCTGCACGCAAGGACGGAAGGTCAACTCGCTTACCTAGTCAAGGGCTTCCCGCTATAGTCAGGTGTCTCCCTCTTGAGAACAGCGCGTACAGTGCTCTGCAAGACCGGAGTTCAGCTCTCAAAGTGCTCGGCGGCGGCGCAGTGAAGCACACTAACAGCACCAGAGGTGGATATGCCTCCCAGTCTCCCAAGAACATTGGAAAGCTTCCCAGACGCCGCACTGGCGACAATTGTGAAGAGAACCCCACCGAGAACTGACGAAGCCAGACAATGGAAGTCGAACATGAGAAGTATCTCCTGGTGTTGATTGGACTTGATGCCACGCCTTTCCGATACAGGTTATTTCTCGTCACGGCACCCGTTTTGCTCCGGGCATGGAAATACCAGGTGTAGTCCGGATGGTACGCCGACGCGTGGCAGAAGTGCCTCCGGCCCTTTTTAAAAATTCACAATCGTCAGAGGCAACGATCACCTTTATCACCTCGCCGGCGGACATTTTCTCGGGGCCCTGTCGCCTCTGCCCCGTTACAGTCCACTCGATTAGTCCAAAAGGTCCTTGTCGATCTGCCTCTCGAACTGACCCCCCGAGCTCGTTGCCCACTACAGAGAATTTTTCAGCAACCAATGTCAGGAACCAAAACATACCTGAAACCACTTCCGGGAATACCCCATTGTGGACGGGAGAGGGACGCAGTCTTTAGATCCTTGCTAACATTTTTGGGATGAGTCCCTGCCGTGGAAGCCATTCTTGACGTAGATCTCCTTATCCTTCCCAGTGGTTGGTAGCTCGCGTCGTCAAACTGACCGTACTTGCTGCCGGCCTGTTCCACTGGCAAAATGCCATGGATATAAGAGAGGGAGATTTGAAGTCACACCCCCATGTGACCGCAAAGAGGCGTGACCAGTTGACCTCTCTCATTTGATTCCACTCGAGTTGCCCCAGGTCGTCGTCGAGACAAGCCCTCGGAAGCGCCGATTAGTGGTTTGATGTGTCGATAATGTACAGTTTCGTGTTGTGGGAGATGCCAAACACCTCGGGTACTGATTTTCGGTGGCGATACATAGTGACCTTTTAGGTGGAGCTTTGTTGCACGAGGTAATAAAAGAAAGAACTCGTTGGAGACTGCAGAGAAATACATTGGTCCGATGACCTGTATCTTTAGACAAAACATCACCCTCCTTTCTCAGCTATATTGATACAAAAGCTCCAAACACGAGGAGAAAACCATTTGTTGACAGGAAGAAGACAAATCAGGAAGGGATACAAAACCAATTTTATGATCAACTAACATCGTATTCGTTCAGTAGGATAATGGTGAGAGTAGTCATGGATGTGGTGAACAAAACAAACGCTCGTCATCCAAGGACATATGTCTGCTCAGGAAGGTATGTAGATGCATGCGGCATATCGAGGGTCGTAGAGACAAATCGACAGTCAAGAGGTAGTGGAGTGAGAAAGAACACATTCCAGTCGGGGAAACCTGCGTTCCGAAGTCGCGCGCTATAGCCGTAACATCGAAAAAGCATTTGTAAGAGCAACGACCTCGCACTCGTTGAAAACGACGTCAGAAAACTGATCTTGGGCTTCGAACAGCGCCAAGGCGCGTATGACGCTCGGAATGTGGTCGGGAGGGATTTCTCGCCGCAACAGGGTGTCACAGCTGTCGCAGAGGGTAGTCTCCTGTGTAGCCTGGTCTGGGAAGTATCGGTGGCAATCGAGTCCGATAGGGCACCTACGCTGATGAAACTCGTGGATTCACGCCCGTAAAAGGTGTTGATGGATTTTGATTGCGATAGTAGAGAATTTGTAGTGGAACACTCGAGCGGCGAGACGATGTCGGTGTTCGATACATTCGCACACGGCATCGCCAGGTGTTGGTATGTAGTGAGCGTATCGTCCGCAGAGTATAGCGGGATTCGAGGAGATTGCATTTGGTGACGCTCCTGTTCGTTTAACTTGCATCTAGTCGCCCTACGATGAATCATGAGAGGAACACTCACTTCGGTTTCTGACCAAGCGTTCTCAGATTCGTCTGCGGAGAGTAAAAACTGGGGTGTATCTTCTTTTCTAGCGAAGCATGTTGGTGCGGGAACAGAGGGCAGCCTCCCGAACCGCCAGCTATTGGATGCAGGGATAATTCCGCTCTCGACGAGCCTTTGCGAGATGGGAACAAAGCAAAAGATGCCCGTGCTTGCCATGAACAGTGAAAGGAGTGTCATGGTACGTTTCAGGCTCCTCGAAACCCCGTATTGATAGATTGGCGGTACAAGACGAAACGACTGAAGTGTAACCACCACGACGCGTCTTGGTCACGTGAATAAAAAATCAACATGGAAGAACCGGTTACCGGGCCAGGTCGGACTAGAGACTGTTCGCATCTGGTTTATCCCTTGTATTACTAATGTCTTCTAGGCTTGTCGTTGCTCCCTTGACGAGTTCAGTCGATGTATTCAAACCTGATATCTTCAAGGGAAAGGTTTTGTTCTGCACTGGAGGTGGGTCTGGGATATGTAAGTCGATGACAGAGGCTATTGTATGTCGAACCCCACGCTATGTCTGCGAATGAAGCTTGAGCTCATCGACGGTAAAGATGAGGCACGGAGCTAGTGCAGTCATCGTAGGGAGAAAGTGAGCCCCATTACTTCCGTTTGAGTTCGGCCATCCAGCTGACCATCTATCAGCCTCAAGAGACTCACGGAAAGCGCCGATGAACTCTCGCTGGCCACCGGACTGATATGCATGCCCGCACTGGCCGATGTGAGACAACCCCAACAACTCAAGAATGCAGTCGCTCAAACGATTGAGAAATTCGGGCGAATCGATTTTGTCATCTGCGGTAGGTAGCTTCAAGTTGCTCTGTTGAATTTGTCGATTACTGTCGGGACAGGCGCAGCGGGTAATTTCCTCGCATCTATTGATGGAATGTCGGAGAACGGGTTTAGAACCGTCATAGAAATCGATACTGTATGTTCGCTGCTCATCAATCTACACCATTGCTCAATCGGTATTACAGATTGGAACATTTAACACTGTCAAGGCCACATTACCGCATATCCGTGCATCGCACGGCTCGTATATTCACGTTAGCGCAACGTTGCATTACAAAGGTGCTTCATAAGCTTTCGTCCTCCGTGCAGTAGTTTATCCTCCACTAGGGACGCCTTATCAGGTTCACGTTTCAGCTGCCAAAGCCGGAGTAGACGCTCTTTCGGCAGTCCTAGCGGTCGAAGAAGGTCCCCGAGGAGTGCGCTCCAACGTCATCTCCCCAGGGCCAATCGCAGGTACAGAAGGCATGTCCCGGCTGTCCAATCAATCAGGCAGCAAAGACAAGCCGTATCCTCTTGGTCGCGTCGGTCACTCGAATGACGTTGCAAATGCTGCGGTCTTTCTCTTCAGTAATGCAGCGTCATATGTTACAGGTCAAATACTGCCCGTCGATGGGGGTTGTGAACACCTAAGAACGACGCAGCTGCCTTACCCGCAATCTGTGCTTGACCCTGAGAGCGTCAACCACATGATTAAACCCAGGCTGTAATTTTGACCCTTATGCCTATCGCAATGCTCCTAATATACCGCCTTCGCTGCTTGGTGATGTGCCTGGTCATGAAGTGTCAGAAGGCACGAAAGGATGATTGATGGATGATGGTGGACGTGCCCCACTTCAAGAAACGCGTTTCTTGCTAAATACACGTCGACACTTGTGAAGGCAAAGTGGACAGATCAATATTATCTACACAATTTCCAAGTTGTGTTGCTGGTTGGGTCAACCTGCGCGACTTAATCCATTAATGACTCTGAGTCGCCGCCGCCGCCGAGTGCTTTTTCGCGCAGACTTCCTGGCCAAACTTGTCTCCAGTCCCAAACCACCCAAGACCAAACCGACCGTGCAGTCCACGCCTTCCGGTTCGGCTACTGCAGCACCAAGCGGGCGAACTGCACTGGTAACAATAACGATGTGTGCATCTCTTCTTTCTTCAAGGGACGCGTCGGGGCGGCATTGTTGTCAGTAGCATCTCGATCACCGGATGGGAATATGGTCGCCTATATCTTCAGGCCTGGCACTGTTATTTTACGTCTGACTGTCACGTCTCAGTGGACTGGCTTCCACGGTAGCGTCCGCTGGACTTGGTATCATGCCTTGCGTCGTTCCACCGACTGGCCAGGGTTTTGGTGGATGCACCGATTGGTATCCGAGTCAAGTGGCAGCGCCAGGGACCATATGGAGAAAAGGACACACTGTGGGAAAGCGAGGACATTGTTTCTTGGTCCCTCGGACTAGGCGAAATGATATAAACGCCGAATCTCCATGTCGGCGAGCCAACCTTGTGAGCAGAATTCTAATAGAGGCCATTTTATCACGATCTTAATCTTATTCAAGAATAATCGATCTGAAACATAGTTCATTCCTTTGGGTCAAGTTTCACAAGACCGGCTGCACTGTCGGGGAACTTTTGCTGGCACAGGGTTTCAGGGACTTCGATAACCCACATCAACAAGAAAATCGAATGTCTTTTACATATTCAAACTAGCAGTTACCCGTAACTTCGCCTCTCACGGATTTGTAGAAAGGTGAAACAATTGAAATCTAGATTCAAGATGCAGCATGCTGGCCAGCCGTACTCACATGTTTGATGTACGCTAGGACTGACAGCTATCAGAAAACTTTGAGGGATATGATCCATATGGAGGTAGTATGAAAATATGATGACTATTATGGATGCTTTTTTGCTGCGAGCGTTTCCCTTTCAGTAGATGGTCACGTTCAACCCTTGTGCGATGCGTTGGCCGAAAGTCTGGTTCACATGCTGGAAGATCCTGAGCTGCTTGTTGATGATATCCATGTCGGTAGCTTGACCCATGTGCCAGACAATGTTGTAGATCAGGTGCTCCTGGTCAGTCTCAGAGAGACCGTTCCACTGCATCACATAATCATTGTTAGTGCCGCCTCGTGATACAGAGCAATATCCACTTACGAAGATCCTGGGGAGCTCAAAGTCTATCTCGCTGGGTGTGCTGAGATACTTGACAGCACCGCCGACCCAGATGGTATGGTTGTCATCGTTATAGGGGCGAGCCTCCAAGTTGAGCGTGTCTTGCTGTGACCAGAAGTTGGGGCGCTTGCCCTGGTTGTTAGAGTTCATGTACCCATCTCGAAGGAAGTTGGCTGGTGCGATACGATGTTTAGCTTGAGCTTTCATACCATGGAGAGTACGATGGTAACTCACCGACAGGGTTTAAAGGACAGTTAACCTGGAATGATGTCTCAGTAGAAGTTTGTACAAAATGATGAAAGTTGTCCGTACGGGAATTTGCTTGTGGTTAACCCCGGTGCGGTAACGCTGAGCATCTGCGAGGGAATGGGTTTGTGAGGCAGAAGCAGAAGCGCAGAGTCTGGATAGACTAACCTGCGTATGCGAATAAACGTGCTTGGAGTGTCGGGTCCTCAGATGGCTCAAGTCCATTGGGCTAAAGGTGAGGCGTTAAGCTGCAGACTAAAATTAGAGCAAAGTGCAAACCATTTGGGCGGGATCGTAACTAGCTTGTTCCACCTCACTGAAGTAGTTTGTGCTAAAGAAGGGAGGGTAAACGCACGTCACACTGAAACCATGCAACAGTCTCACGGGTTCTGCATGAGTGTGATTCTACCAATCTCTTGGTAGGGGACTTCGTCTGGGAGCCATTCTACGGATGATTATATCAGCCAGGCTATTGAGTATCAGAGAGGTCACCGCCGTGCCTTTCGTGAGATCAAAAATGTTGTCTGATGCAAAGTCAAGCACAGTTCACAGATTCCGATCAAGATCGGTGCTTACACTTGTAGTTTTCGGCCTGTTGCGGGGTCATGATCTGCCAATAAACAGTCCAGCTGGGGTAATCGCCTGCTTCGATGGCGTCAAAGAGATCTTGAACACCAAAGTCGGGGTTCTCGCCAGCCTGTACGATGGACTCTGCGTTGGTGTTGTTTTTGATGCCTTGGTCAGAGATGGCAATCGTTCTGGGGCATGTTCGGAGCGGTAGAGAGCCGGATTCGGATAACCACCTACTTAATATAGTACCACTCGGTGTCACTCTTGACTGCGCGGAAGGTGTTACCACTGTACCCATTCATGTGTCTGCTGCGCGTTTAGGACATGGCTGGGCATCAGAAAGGACGAGAACGGACCGGAAGCCATAAGGGGTGCCCAAATCAGACATGATGTGCATCACCTACATAACCAGGTATGAGAATTTGGAAGGTGGGGTTCAGGTATGTGACAGACCTGATAGATGGACTCATTGTTCGCAGACAAGTAATCTGACGGGAAATGTCAGAAACAGTCACTGGAACGTTGCCAGGCACATACCCCAGAAGTTCTGCAGGAGAAGAAGATTGAGCGGGGGTTGGGTTGCTGAGATACAAATGCTTACATTGTGATCAGCTAAGTTCGTCTGCGGGTTGCGCTTTTGCGAATGGATAAAGTCTGCAGTCGCAGACTTTGTCAGCTGCGGACAACGTCATTGAACACAACCTACGTGGGAACTTGGCTGGGTCACGGAACCAGAATACTGGTGTGGTGAGGAACACCTGCAAGCAAAAAGTTGAGTCTGGATGGTCATCTCACACCAAGACTACAACCCACCCAGTCTAGAATTCCTTCCTCTGTGCGCAACCTAGAACACAGTTCAGCTGACATGGCGCCACATTTCATATTTTTAGGACGTACTTGAAAGCAAGACCTCGCGGGTCTCGGACAGTGTCCGCGTGTCCAAGATTCCCGGCAATCGTCGACAAACGCGCCGTCACCGGAGTGCGTTTACCAACAGTGTCGAACACCTTCGCCATGCTGTGGTTCATGGCGACATCGGTAGTGACCTCAAACCAACCATGAGCACCTGCTCCCTTGGCATGAACAACGCGCTCGGGCTGGATCACAAGACGTAAACTGTAAGAAAAGTCACGGAAACACGGCACTTACGACTCGCTCTCGGACAAAGTGGGCGAGCTGTTCGATCTGAAAAGATGTGCATGCATGAGGATGGATATTTAGGGGAGAGAAACAAAAATGACCAGATTGGTCGATTGGATCAGCAGCGGACCCGTAGTACCCAATCTGTCTGACATATAGGGGTTGGGATAGCTGTAATGCAGTAGTGAGGATTCGTTGGTCTAGAAAGACGAAGGGACCACACGCTCACGGCTGGCCCCCGGAGAGGGTGTATTTGAGCGAAGTGGAAGGGTCATTGACGATGGAATCCTGCTCATTTGGACCCTGGTAAATGTCGAAGTAGGGAGGACTGGAATCACGCTTGGCCTTCGCAAATACAGACGAAAGTCCCGAGAACAGGAGAGTGGTGAGAATGAAGAGACGCATCGCGCACAATCCTTGGGCTGATGAAAGGAGAACAGCTGATTCCTGAGAAGCCTGGGAGGAGGATGCTTTATAGACATCGGGTCTTAGGGTGGGGTGCTAAACGGGTCATTACGGGGACTATGACAGCGAAATTGCAAGGCTGGGGGATGGTCGCCAAATAGTATCTGAAACGAATAGACGATGAATGACACAGATTGATCCTGGCATACCCAATATCTCAGGGAAATCTGCGTCGAGCCTATGATCGTAATAGGTGCGCGACCATGCGGTCACGAGTCACCGGCACTTGAAATTTGAAACATTTACTAGCTACAGTAACTTCAACTGCCTCGTAATTCACCACATTGCAAATGTTTGAAGAGCATGCATAGGATCCTCTTACATGAGTCCGTTAGTACCCAATACTTCATGATAAACGTGTCACTGAGCCTTATTTTTCAGTTTACATGCTTCATCCCCTTCTTTCCAGGTTGCCATAACACCCAATTGAGCTTCCATCAGCCTCCGGCGATCTTCAGGTTCAGTCGTCTTCTGATGTCGAACCACCTGGTCATAAAATTCTTCACCATGGTCTTGGCAATCCATCTCCATGAAATACCTCTTCTCTTACCATGTGGCACTGTGACTAGGATCCCGGCCGAAAAACCAGTTCTTGGAGGCAATGGCCACCTTTTAGGTATACTTTTTGTAGGATATATGTAAGTAACCTGACAGGCCCAGGCTCATCCTCGGGCACACCCAGAAAGTTGCTGATGGCTTCTTCAACTGATCCCCCATGTTCTCCTTTACTACTGTTTCCTCGGATTCCTCACATGTGTCACAGTACTGTGGTAGATATAGGTTAAGCAGCCTGGGCTAATCATTGAAGAGGGTCTAGGCTATATTCACAGCAAGATTATGACCATCCAATTCACAACATGATTTGAATGTCTTGGATACAGACTCCTGGCATGGTGTTATGTGACCGATAAAGGTGAAGTCGTGCTACATCAGAATGCAGGGTCACAGAGCAGAGTCAGCTAAGATAGATTGGAAATGCGATCCACGGTTATCATTACGAAAACGAAGTTGGTAAACAGCACAGAGAGACTGAGTTTTTGAGATGCTGCGGGAGAGGCGACGACACGACTTGGACATGTCGCGTAGCGGTGTGACTTTGACATTAGATTGACTCTGCGGCTGATATGTACAGTACTGGGCGAGGAGGATAAGTAAAAGTCTTTCATGCCTCAAACAATACTGACCATTATTTCCCCGAATGAATGCGTCGCCGTATCTGTTTGTGACGATGCCGTTGACGTGCTCTTCGGTTTGCTCCAGAGCAATGTTCATGTATCCGTCGAGGCACGAAAGAATGCCTACAAAAATCAACTCTAGAATGACAGCTGCTCAAGGATGACAAACGTACCACGATAGTCCACACCCGACGTTAGACGAACGATGACACGCTTCCCGACAACGCCTTTCAAGAAATCAGTGGGAGACCCTGATATGGCTGCTGGTGGGGGGGGCGGGGGAGAAATATCGTGATCTGGGGGTGGTGGAGTACCGTCATCCATCCTTGCCTAGCTAGTCTTGATCTCAACAACGACAACGACAGTTAAATCTAATGTGATCTACCAGAGATACTGGTGGTTGGATAGCTTTGGTTGTGTTTGGTTGGCTCCTATGTATAGCATCCGCAATCCTATTAGACGCCGTGACACCGCGTGCTCAAACACCATGAACTTTGAAGCTCCCTATGCCATTCTACACAACACACACCCCCGCACATGCCAACGGTTAAACTCGTAGTAATTGGCGCTTCAGGCGTTGGTAAAACCAGTCTTCGTACTCAGGTATGTGCTAGAAAATCACCGAAATCTCAAGTCACGACTCACGTGGGGTCCTCTGCGCAGTATGTTTCAGGTCGCTTTTCTACAGGTTACAGAGCCACCATTGGCGCTGATTTCATCGCGAAAACGTTGCCCCATCCAACTAAACCAGATGAAGTGGTCACTCTCCAGATTTGGGTCGATATCCTTCCCTCTTCTCAGTACTTTCTCCAGGCTAATTCCAAAACGTCAAATGTAGGACACTGCTGGGCAGGAGCGGTTCTCTAGCTTATCTACGGCATTCTTTCGCGGTGCTGATGCTGCCTTGCTCATGTTCGATGTGAACCAGCCCGAGACCCTCTCCGGACTTAAGAAATGGTGGGAAGAGTTTCGTGAACGGGCTCCCCTCTACGACGAGGACCTGGAGGACTATTGCTGTGTCGTCGTTGGAAACAAGACAGATCTTGTCGATGCGACGGTTCTCGGTTCGACGTCCATCGTCTCTGAAACCCAGGCGATCCGTTTCCTTGACGACCTCGTACCCCCATCATCCTCTCGTCCGTCCTCGCCAGTCGAAGAAGTGCCTATCACTATCGAACAGGCCGTCCCGGAAGAACCGACCCCTCCTCATGATCACTCTGATTTAAATTTGTCCTCGTCGTTCTCACAATCGCGTTCGCGATCCATCGATATCAACCAACATGTTCGCAGGGGTCACTCAAAGGATTCCTCGTGGAGCAGCGCCAATATCAACAATGGCACACTAACGTCCACTCACACTGGTGTCACATCCTATCACACGCCTTCTTCATCTTTATTTGATGTATATGCATCCGCTCGGTCATCCCCACTCCCTCCTTCCGTATCATCCCGATTATCGTCTCCCATCAGGCCATGGAAACGCACATCTTCGTTGTCGAGCACGTCCTCCTCAGCGTCCACGATCACACCAAGTCTGTTCGCCCGCGGTAATGACCAAGCAGCTGCGACTACACTCACAACGCCACCCGTCTTCCCCCCTACTCTGGACACGATGCCTCATGATCCTCTGTCGCCAGAGAGAGGCCCTAAGTTATTCTTCACCTCTGCAAAGACAGGGAAAGGTGTCGACGAGGTGTTCGCGTACATCGCTCGGCGCGTCGTCACACGATGGGAATCGGAGGAGGCTATTGACGGGAGGACATTACATGTGCAAGGATCCCCAGAAACGATTAGACTCGGGCTGACTAGGGGGGAATTGAATAAGCGGCCTGCCCGATCTTGTTGCTGACCAAAGAGTGATAGTGTTTATTAATATGTATCCGGGTTGGTCACTTTTCTAGAGGTACTTGGTGTTTAGCTTATTAATTGATTAGAATTCTGGTCTGACCGGGGGGGACAGGTATCATAATGCATGATGACCGATTCATTATGACACGACACATTCGGATTAGCTGGGTGTAGCACGATCGATGTACAATGGTTAGGTTTCATGTAATCCATGCATCGAGGCTTGCGCGCATCAGAATAATATCCACTAAAGTTTACAGTTTCTCATAAATGATCAAAGTTTGTCCCTGGAACTTGAAAAAGCGGAACCCCGGTAACCATCAGGCCGCAGGCCGCCATGGCCGCCATTGCATACGCAGCATCAGACGACATCAATATTCCACAAGCCACTGTGCGTCAACCTACACCCAACCCCTTGTGGCGGAGCCCGCTGGCATCTAGACAATACATACAAAATAATCAAGTACCCACGCCCACACCACGCCGTCTTCTACTTATCGGTTCATCTTGACCATTAACTTCTCGCGCGCACCCACGACATCCGCAATATCTCGGAACCCGCATAGACCCATTGTAATATGCAAGTCCGCGATCGTCTGCATCAGAATCTGTTCTACGCCTGCCTCCCCGGCGATGGCGAGGCCATACATGAACGGCCGACCGACTGGAAGCAATGTCCTTGGTGAGAACTCGGGTCAGAGAAATATGCCTGGCGAAGACGCACTGAGGACAGCTTGGGCACCAAGGGCGAGCGCCTTGAGAATGTCACTTCCGGTCCGAATGCCCGAGTCAAAGAGGACAGTGAGCTTCCCCATGCTTTGTGCCTTGCGAACCTGGGATGACTGCATCACCATATCGAGCGCGTCGAACGCACCGATACACCCATCCACTTGACGGCCGCCTGACCAGCTTTCAGCCCCAAAGGTATCAAAAATATTCATCCAGCACGGTACTTGCCGTGATTGGAGACGACGATGGCATCGATGCCAAGGTCGATTGCTTTCTCAGCATCCTACATGGGGGGATGGGATCGAAAATTTTGAATCGTCACCGCCATGCACAAGATAGGAGCGGATCCAAATTCCCTACCTCTGGCGCGAGTATACCCTTCAACACGATCTGACCGTCCCAGTTATCCCGGATGAACTGGATCTCGTCCCAACTTCGAAAGATACCCGACGCAACCTCGCCAACCCATTTGCTTCCCAAAAACATGGCTTGTTGCGCAGCTGGATCACCATCAGCGGCCCTTCTTCGGATGTCTTCTTGGAGGTACGGGAATGGCGGACGTTCATGACGGGCTTCGAGTCCAAAGCGAGCCATGAACGTCGGATCCGAGGTGCCTTGCTGTACGCCAAAACCATGTCCAGCTGGGTTATACGGAACACCGTGATCGTGTGGACGCCACCCGATGAGCATCGTGTCTACTGTGATCATGAGCGCGGTGAATCCGCTCGCCTTGGCGCGTCTGAGGAGAGACAGCGTAATCTCGACAGAGTGCGTCCTATAGTCAGTTCAGACTTGGAGTCAGCTTCGGGTACGATAGTGGGAGATGGACTTGCCAATAGAGCTGGTACCAGCGGTGCCCGTTCGGTCCTTGCGCTTCGGCAATCTCTTCCATGGACCGAGATGCAGCGGAACTGACGATCAGGGGTACACCCACTTTTCCTGCCGCACGGGCTGTCCCGAGTTCGCCATCGCTGTGCATCAAGCCCTGGGCACCGACCGGAGCAATGAAAATGGGCGCAGGGTGCGTAACACCAAATATCGTGGTCTGTTGAGGGGACGTATATGTGTATGAGCATCGCCCGACCGACGTTTTGGGTCTACATATAATACCTCGAGATGACGTTCTCCTACATCGTTGAGCACACGCGGGACGAGCCTCCACCCGTCGAGTGCTCTCCGGTTCTCGGCATACGTGCCAGAGGTTCCCGCACCTTTCAACACGTACGAGAAAGCGGCTGGGAAACGAACAATGTCAACATCATGATTGTATACGGCTCGGTTTCACTGTCATGATTTCAGAGAGGACGACTGACATGGACTGTCCTTGAGTACCTCCCGCGCCTTATCCTCGATCTCTTGGATATCGACCGTGCCTAGGACAGGCGGCTTCCCAGAGCCGTAAATCCCAAAAAGCCACGCGACCCATCTGCTGAGTGGCGGCGCGACAGTGTTCACAGACATGGGGGAGAGTTAAGCTGAAGCTGAAGAACGCCAATCACCAAAATGTGTGCGACACGTCAGAGTCGACAACGTGGCACTTCAAAAAAAACAATATGAAAGATATCCCTTGGGGGACCATGGGGTAGGATAGCATATTTAAGGCTTCATCGAGTCTCAAGGTGTTTCACCGCAACCGAGTCACGATACCACGACTCGGTGTTCTCATGAGGAAGATCTAGAAACCACATGACGCCACATCGGATGGCGGACTTCCGCCCACCCTTGGAATCGGGACTGCGAGTGCCGACGCGGGCGCATCTTGACCTGTAAGAGTGAGGAGTAAAAAAGTGTAGTTCGCGCCTCTCCTTACTAGTAGGGTCAATAACTCCCTCACTGCACTAGTATATGAGGACCTATCGCCGCATGTTGCAGTACGGTCCAATGGTGGCGCGCGCACCGCGGCGGTCGGAAGTAAAATGTTTACACCGGTGATCCCCCGAGGTGGTTTCTTGCAACTCTGCTCGAGCGGTTCATCATAAGTATTCAAAAAAGTCCTCTTCCGATACTAAATACGGAAAAGCATCCCTCGACAAACATTCAAAAGAAAGGTAAAGAAAAGCATAGAAAGGCACAACAGGATGACAGCAAATAACATTGTAGCCACGTCACGTCGTCTTCTGCTTCTTGCGGAAACCCTGGTGGTATATCCAAAGCCACAACTCCCATATATAAAACACCGGCCAACCCGCCCGCCTCCAAACGGTGCTTCCCGGTGGGAAGAAAGTACTCTCAACCTGAAGCGCGATAGCAACCCACGTAGCAAAGAACGTCAGGGCAATCGCCCCTGCGATATAGTGAGCGAGAAGCTCTCCACCATAAGGATTTATCTCGATGACATTCATGCTGAACACGTTCTGTGTAGATCATGAGACAACGGAGAGGATAGACCGAAAAAGCCACTTACAGCCATGAAGTTGGCAGGCAGAAAAACCATCGTTAGATATGAAACCTAAATTTATCCTCAGATATGTGCAGCTAACAGAGAAAGCAAGCACACACTTGTTTCATCGCGGCCGAGTCTCGGACAGTCGCGATCGTCAGATCTTTCATGTACCTGCTATCATCGATGTTGACACTTGCGAATGCCTGGATAGGCATAGTTGGCAATGATAAACGATGAAATCGAATGAATCGTACCAAGTCTATGACGTTTTTTAATCGCATCACCTGCATCGACCTCTGACTTTCTAGCCTCTCAATTTCCGAAATAAGATAGTCGGTCTCTTTCTTCAAAATTCTTTCTGATTCAAGTCGCTCCTTATCCGTCACAGAAGGATCTTGCATCGCAGGATTCACAGTCTCTTGCACAAAGAAAACGGATTTCCGAAAATCTTCGAGGAGGGTCCGATGGTAAAGTAGATGTGCTCGCAAGATGTGCAATTCCTGTGTTCCCCTGATATTTTCGCTTTTGAGAGCCTTTTGTTCCTGTGAAAGCGATGGATGCAGCGTATTATCCCCGTACTAATGCCATACTTACCAGGTGGTTGATATGGGCATAAAGAATCTCGAAAACTTCATCCCACTCATACATGGCATACCACAAGAAACACAGAAATAAGCAAGTAGGGTCCTTTGACTTCTTGAAAATCTTTGACCAGTAGACACTGCGACCGGTTCGATTGATAAGAGAGTGGAGTTGTTCTGCTGTCGTCCTGCGCCACTTGGGGTGGTAGGATATAATAGTACTGGTTCGCACAGCTCGGACCATATGAACACTGAGCAGGTCTTGAAGAATGTACTTGTCGCCTGGGGAGAGGTGTGTTATCTAAGCCGTTTCAGCTGCGCAAATACATACATGAATCCAAATAGAGTGGAGATTGGGTATCGATGATCTGGTCGTCTGAAACACACATTAGGGATGCAGACAGAAATTTTCAAAATATACACGCCTTCTTGCGATGATGGCGATGACCCTGGTTCTTTTGGTTGCAGATGTAGTGGAGTTGGGGCTGCAGCTGCCCGATCGATCACGCGAATGAATGGAAGGACGACAGTGATGTCTGCGGCATGTCTGAGTCTCAAAGCAAAAAGGTAAAGGAGGCGCAAGAGTGCTTACGGTCGCTTTGTTTTGGTACTCGACTCTCTTGGTATCTTGAAGGTATCCAATTCGTCGAAGACGAGAAGAAAAAGGGCTCTACATTATATCTGTGCAGAGTTTGGTTTTGCGCGACCTTAAAGAAACGATGCACATACTTTGTCCCAAACATTTGCAGAACTTCCTTGGTCATATTCTTAACGAAGAGGGCTCGCACGCGAACACCTCCTTCCCTCTGTAACACCGATATTCTATTCGATGTCGACGAAGCAAGATACGAGAGGACTCACTGGACGTTGTAGCAAGTCCCAAAACGCAGCTTCAGTCTGACTATCCTTGATCTTAGCCATTTGAGGGCCTCCTTTACCAAATGTGCTATCGTGAAGTATATCCACTTTGAGGATCTTGCTTTCTCCAACCGGGCACCCCGTCAACATTTCACAGCGTTTCACTTGACTCTCCGTCCAATTTGGGAACAAGTTTTGCGGGTATCCATGCCAGAATGGTGCGTCCGAACCTGTAGACTGCTTTTGGGGTGGGGTGACTGCGGGAACATCTTCATCGAAATCCATCCATGGCCATGGTCCGGAGGGCGTTGCATGCCGGTAGCTGTATGTTCAGAATTTTAAGTGGTTCGCGGGCGTCGTCGTTGGCGCACAGACTGGGGACTTACATTGGAGTGGGTGTTTTGCCTAGCATACAGCTTTCGAGATTCGCACCGTCACTCTGTTCCTGTACATCATGCCGTCCGGCTTCCTGGGGTAATTCTGTCGAAATGACAGGTGTAAATGTATCCATGGGGATGGAGAGGTGCCCCGACATTGTTCTAAGAGCGTGGTTGGGAGGGAAACGTGTCCTACCTTGATGAAGCGCTTGGTGGATGTCGTCCCATTGAGAAAGCGCCCGTGGACAAATACATATACATGTAACAGCTGTAGGCAAAGACAAGGACAATGCCAAAGAACAAAAGCGTCCAGAGGGAAGATAAAGTGCATATGAATAATATTCAATACATTACGGAGCAGTCAGCAACCACGTGTATTTCCAGCAAGCTAGGACCTCGAAGGAGCGGTCAAATAGCTTGACATTGTTTTGACAAATCTTCAAGCTTCAAGCTTCAAGAGTTGTTTGGCACGCACTGGATGTCATGCACACAGGAAAGGAGACAAGTACAGAAACTGCTTCGATTGGCGCAAGTATGTACACTAAATATTCCCCCATGGTATAGAGGCGGGAATGTGTAAGAAAGGGATTTAATCCGCTTTCCTGACTCTCGTTGTGTCTAGTCCCTAGGGAGGACGAGATCGATACACTCACAAAATGTCTGTTGCTCCCCGACTTCCTGTCCCGGCAGATGCGTTACCCAGCATTAATATTGCACTTCAACTTCAGCGACTAGTGCCGAGACTCTTCCTGTTCAATCGCCAATGATTTCCCTCAAACCAACTGAATTGGAATTAACGTTCAATGGCACCTGTGTAGTGCTATACCTCATCGCCCGGGGACTCGTCTGGATTGACGAATCTGCACCCACTCTAATAACCTCGACCCTTTATTGTTGGCTACTAGTATCAGTACTAGAGCGCCTCTTGATCCGATCCTATGATAGCGCACGAAGAATAGTGGGCGGCCGAGCATCCATATACAGGATGTTTGTTTCTGAGTTTTTGTCTCGTCATCGATCAGCTGTAGCCTCGGACTCCGGGTCGTTATGATTGTTGAGAGGCTGTGCGAATCTCCGTGACACACATCGACATCGCATTCAGCCTACGCTTGATGTCTTGCTGGGATAAACGTAACCGCCGTCTCCGCCGTGTTGAAGATTGGCTGTCCCTTGAAATTCGGAGACTAAGGTTAGGTCCGCTGACTGATGATGCAGCCAACACGGAGTCGGCCAGTTGGTGAAATCTCTGTCCCGATACACGGAATTGGGGTCAAGTTAGTCCCGGAGTTGGCAAAATAGCCCAAACCGAAAAAAAAGACGCTAACAGTCTCCCAGGGGTCTGACAACGTGGGCATAATAGATTTTGAGATCAGAATCAACTCGCCTCATAAAGAGTGTGGCTACTGGCTTATCTTGCCCTGTGGTACTTCAAATTTATCGAGGAACACACTCCAAGGCCCACTGGGGGCGGAGCAAAACAACCTGTACGCTGACAATTTAGCGCTTGCTATGCATCCATGACCATGGAGCAAAGCTCGCATCGTGGTGTTGTATCTCCATTAGGAGTTAGTTATCCTACGTGCAAAGGACTTCGAGGCTTACCGCCGCTCGCTGGCGAGCACAATCGTTTACCACGTACCAAAAAAAACAGCACTGATCCGATCTGACAGCGCATGGAACTCCGAACGGACCGAAGCCTTGGATTGCTTGGACTGCGCCGTTTCTACCATTGTGCAACGGTGGGCCCACCGTACCAAAGCAAGTCGGGAATCATGCAAAGGTAATGTGGACGAAGGAAATGAAATTTTCACTGTGAGAGACCGTTTTATTTGCCAGTGGAGTCAGTAAGATACATACATACTTAGGCTAGGAACAGCAACTGGTGGTTATGATTACATAAGATAACGGTTCCATGGAATGCAGTTCTATTCGAACATTCCACCGGATCCGTTTGATGCACTGAAACGCAAGTCTTCCAACAGAAGCTTCCAAAATTCTGAGTGGTCGGATATATTAAACGGCCCCACTCCCATATATACCGCCCACGTTGCGTTCGGCTGGTTGGCATCTGACGGTGACTTTCCAATTCACCACACCCTCATACCCGTCTATCGATCGTGCCAAATCCCTTGTGGACCGACTGGCGTAACATTTATACTCACCCCCCACCACTCTCTGACTCCCACATTTTTTTCACTCGGTTTATGTGCAGAGCGTCTCTCTCAGAGTTCAGATACCCTTCATGACCTCTGGATACGCTATCGCCACCTTGGTGGTGTTCATCATCTCCATCTTCTTTGTAATCCGTCCAGTTTCCATACCCACACCCCGTCCTATACCTCGAATACCAATAAACCTCACCACCGCACCAATCCTTGCTATCGCCTTACTATGGGCCGCCCAATGTCTTGATCCGGCGGTCATTCGCAACGGCATCGTAGGCACGGAAGGTATCAAACCTTACAACATCCTCATCCTGTTCTTCTCTCTGGCTTACATGGCCATAACGCTCGACATCACCGGTATACTCGAGGCCGCCGCGTTTTGGGTTAGCAACAAGGGTGGCTACAATGGATGGAAGCTGTACCTTTATTTCTATGTCATGCTCACCCTTCTCTCAATCCTCCTGGGCAATGATCCCGTCATCCTCTCCGGAACTGCATTCTTGGTCTATTACACAAAAGTCGCACAACTCGACCCGACAGCGTGGATCATGGCTGAATTCGCTGCTGCGAACACTGCCAGCATGGTACTGTTTGTGGGGAATCCCACAAATGTACGTATTTCACACACCCACGCTCACATGTCCTAAACGACCTCATGCAAGGTGGTCATATGCGAAGGCTTCAGTATCAACAACGCCGCATTCACAGCGTATACTATCCTTCCCTTCCTCACTTGCAACATCTTCTGTTTCGTGGCCCTGGCATTCCAATACCGCAAGCAAGTCCCACGGAAATTAACCCATGTCGCGCATCAGGACCCCCGCTCAGCTCTCCTGGATCCCGTTGGTGCCTGGGTTGGTAGTTTCATGCTCGGCGCAACACTTGTCCTCTGTCTCGTCGTAAGTTTCTTCGGAATTGACGTCTGGATGATCAGTCTGCCCTTTGCTTTCGGCAAATTCCTATTCGATCTTGGGTGGGATCATTATCGACACTCCCGTGGTATCCCGATGTTGGGCCGGGGGTTGCCTAAGGCTGTGGGGGAAGGGCTCGATGAAGCTTCTACAGTTGCGAAGCACCCACGCACGGAAGACAGCCCCTCGCGTCATTCCTCATCCACCGATATGGAACAACTACCTTCTTTTCCACCCGATGAAGCAACCGCCGTTGGGTCGCATCCCACATCTCCAGAAATCAACCTCAAGGCGGGCCCCGAAGCAGAGGTCAAAATGCCATATATTCTCAGGTGTTGTCAGTCATACACGAACAGTCTGCACGACCGACTCGACAAACGCTTCCCGACGTTCATCACTGCACTGCCGCGATTGCCCTTCGCCCTTGTGCCATTCGCATTTTCTCAGTTTATCCTTATCGAGGCGCTCAATCACCAGGGATGGGTGAACGTGTTTGCCAATTGGCTCGTTCGAGCATCTCATAATCAAGTGCACCCTACGATCTGGTTGATCGGTGTCCTCGGCGTTATCCTGTGTAACCTCTCGGGCACCAACATCGGTGCCACCATCCTCCTCACCAAAGTCGTTCGTGCAGCCGCCCTTCCATACGACGCCGACCGTGCAGCTGCCATAGCGCTCGCAGTAGCGTCGAACATCGGAGCCGTCAGCTTCACGTTTTCGGCTTCCCTCGCTGGTCTACTCTGGGACACCATTTTGAAGCAAAAGGATATCCACGTGAGGCAAAGAGATTTCGCTCTTTGGAATCTTTTGCCACTCTTGGCGATGACAACTGTGGGGCTCGGGGTCGTTTCCGCAGAGATGGCAGTTCTATTTCAGTCGTGATGGTGGCTCGTGGTGCATGCCAAGCACGCAAGCACTCTTGCGGTCGAGCTTGCGAACGCGAGCTTGCCGCATTTAACAAGGGCAGGCCGAGAATGGGTTGAGACGGGGACGGGCGGGGAAGGGTCGGACCATCCTACTCTAAAATGTTGAGTAATTGTGTGGATAAGGACATACCTACTATCTAAAGTCTCACAGTCTATCAACGAAATTTCGAACAGCATGGCATCATTTGGGCATTTGGTTCGCCACGATTAGACATGTATCGATACGCTCTTTCCTTCTTTTAATAATCTTATTATTCCAAGGATAATATATATTCCCTCATGTTACGTAATACCATAGAATATGCCGAACAACCATTTCTATATAGTTTTGGTTCGACAGTCGATGGCATCCTCATGAGCCCGGGAGGCTTCAATGGACTTGTAACTTCAGCCAACGGTGGCACGGAGTCTGTAGAACATCCCCTGATATCGATGGTCGATTACTTGGATGAATAGGGTCTAGTCAGATCTTTTAATAGATCATTGTTTATTACCATGCACGAGTTCTAGCGCCTCTTGCTGGGCAGTACTTAGTATACGTAGGCCGTGTATTATTATAGATCCCTTGTTTGTATATTGCCATACACGAGGCGAATATTACGGAGTGTAAACTAGCTATGTAGGTATCATGTATGCTGAATCTGGGCAGACCCTGGGCCACTCGTTGCTCATGCGGTCCATTTCGTTGATCGTACTTTGCCATCGCTCGAGTTTTTATGAAACTATGGGATGACTCTGGCCCCCGGAGAACTTGAAGTGGGCTCTATCGCGTTCTCTTAAACCCGCTGTACGGCAGCCCTTGGATGTTCTTTCTTCCCTCTGAGAAGGGGTACGGCACAGAAGAGGTGAAGCATGGCATGGGGCATGGGCATGGGCATGGGCTCATCATCACGTCTTTCTCTGGAAAGAAAGTTTCATGGCGAGCGTAGGGCGATGTCATTCATGTGAAGCCGTGCGAGGGCTCGCACCGGGTGCGCAGGTGAGATGCGACATAGTCAAGGTGATTCAGGGCTGCCGATGCCGGCCGTCTCGGCTGATAGGAACAGGTCGGCCATCGTGAGTAGGGCGACCCGGTTTTATGTACCGTCCTGTGTTTCATCTCCTTGAGTTTGTCGCCGATCAGAGGGGAGCCTCCCGCACGGATACAATGGATCGTAATGAAACCAAAAGGTCGATCATGCCTTGCACCCAACATACTTGGACTCGGATCGAGTGAATTCATATTTGAACCCGGGATCGCACGAGAGACTTTTATGCTGTGGGGTGGAATTAAAAGCAAGTGTCCACGTTGAAGCTGGGTAAAAGAGTGATAGGACCGTTGAGGTAAACCCCGCGATAGATGTTCTACGTGGAAGGAGTACATACACGTTTCACACCACGTATTCCTTGACATTTGAAAATTTGATAGGCTTGAGTTTGACCCTGCTGACGTCATGGAACGAGCCTACATATCAGAAAAATAATCCACAACCGCGTAGCATACAGATTCGACCGGTGGATACTACGCTGTAAGTCAACCTGTAGTTAGCAACTAGAGCGTGGAAGAGGTGCGGGATCAAAACGTTCCCAACGGATTCGTGAACAGCCCCAGCGCTGTCAACACATTACGATATGAATATGAATCAGCACAACGATTTAGTATGAAACCTAATAGTTGGACAGTCACCGAGTCGCAAAAATTGTATTTGTCATCCTGGCATCATGAATGATGAATGAGGTTACGACAGCCCGACGTGGATCTCTAGTAACGTGCACGTTCGTTACAGAAACCACATACGACTTTCTCCGAGTCGCAGGACCGCGAGTCCACAGTCATCACTGCCAGTCAGAAAGTCCCACATAGAACTAGCCCCGAGATAACGAAAGTGAGGAGACTCCGGACGGGGCAGTGCAGATATGGAGATTCCCCCGGATGGAAATGTCCCTGCCGCCGATGCGCCGTAGGGGGTCGTATCGATCATGACCAATCTTGACCGAAAGAATGAAAGAATGAGGAGGCTCCCGACGAGGCAGTGCAGGTTGGTCAACATGCAGATTCCCCCGGATGGAAACGTTCCCGGTCTTGTTGCGGCACCCACATGCCAAGGGGAAATATCTCTGCCAAGTTCGAGTATCAAATGCTGGGAAACAACCAAAAAGCTGATTTAAATTATTCAACTGATCGCAGTTGTTTATGTAATTGTCGGCGACTTGCTCTTTGCTTCTCTTGTATAAGACGAAGGCTGGTTGCCTGTGGCGCGCTGGCGTGTTGGCAGCACAATTGGAATGTGGATGCTCGACGAGTTGGGGTGGGGTGGTTGGTGACCGGAGATCGAGTTGCCAAGTGACGTCGAAAAGAAATCCCTCTCCCAGCTTGCATGAGGCCTCGATGGCCTACCAGCAACCCCAACAACGTCGTCGTCAACGAGTACAACCTAGAGGGCACACAAAGAAAGCCTGGGCGATTCGCATGGCTTGAGCTTGAGGTTACTGACATGACCTTACACGCTCGCGCGACAGTGGGAAAGGCGAGTCCGACACACTTGTTCGTGCACAGGTTCTCGGTTTCCTTCGCAGGTACGGTCGGGGCTGAAGCTGAAGCCCCAGAGTTCCTGATCCAAACGTCTCTTCAAACAGGATCCTATCCTAATTTAGGAGATTTGTTATCTGCAAAGGTCGGGTTCTATACCTATTACGACGTGTGAATAGTTGACACCTCATCTGTACCGCAAGTGGATACTGAGCCGCAAGCAGGAGCACATGTGGGTATGTCCACTCACACCTATCGCCATGCTGCATACAGCCGACGGGCAGATTCGCGGCACTGCGCTGTTCCCATTCTTAGATGTGTACCTGTGATCTTCGCAGCACAATAAAATGAATTCGGTTCGTCGTGCCGCACTCTCCTGTATCGCTTACTTACTGTGTGCATCCTGCATTCGAAGATTGACCCTTTTACACCGCAGATAACGTTGGGCTTGAAAAAGAAGTTGTTCAGGGTCCGGTGAAATGAAATTCAGGTCAGGAGAACAAAGAAAATGGAGGGTCAGAGCTATTAACATGGAAGGGGTCCCTCCTTTTCATGGCTGTCCTCTCTGCCTTGCTGCGAATCACTAGGTGATCCTCGGAGGTGATGGACAATGGTAGGAAAGGGTCCTTCGGCGGGCGAAAAAGTAACACTGATCATCGCACGCGAACTTTGGGCAGCGGCTCGCGCTCACTGGCACTCAAGTACTACTTGATCAGATCGATCAGGTTCCAAGTATTTCTCACGTTGATCGTCCCTGCTAAAAATACTAACGGAATGTCCCCTATAGCTCGACTAACGATCTTCCACTTCACCATACCACCGACTTCGCTGTAATCTAGGTCAAGCTTGCCCATTGTCGCCTTTGCCGATAGATCCACTGTTGATCCACTGTATGGTATATCCATCGTCGGTGTCATCATCCGGTCGTCCAGTATCCACTCAAATGCCGAGGAAAACCCAGCATAGAGACGATCTGGAGCAGTACGAAAAGGGAGCAGCCTCAGTACAAATCGGTGATGCGTGAACATTCCCAAGCAGACTACCGATCGCCGTCGAGCGACCCCATGTGAAGTACTCGTTTAGTGTGTAACCGAATACAGAAAGTGTCGTTTCGATATTCGAGAAGTTACCTTACACTCGTCCAAGAAACGATCGTCAAGTAACGCTAGTGATACAGATACATCATAGTCTTACAATACAACATGGTTTTACTACGCGCTCGACCCAGGTATCATCGTTTGTGCGGGGGAGTGCATCTCCACCCCATGCCCTCGGCGATGATACAACGGAAGACCAATCCCGTCGATATGGTACTGTTCCCCGACCAATTCCTTAACCGCAACCATCAACTTGTCCAGACGCGTCACGATACCAAACGCGGTCGACACGCCGACACAGAAGATCCTGCGGGGGCGTGCGTGGGGGGGATGAAAAAAAAAGTAATGGAAGAGAGGGGGGAACGGTGACGTACAAATACTGCAAGCTCTCGATGGTTTTCTCGGTCAACACTTTTGGGAGACCAAAGTCTTCTTCGGATTCTTCGTGTACGACGTTCAAACCGTGAGGACGAACCAGGAAACGATTGAGGAGTGGACATGGTGTTACTTGGGGAAGGGGGCTTCCAGTCCGAAGAGAAGATGATATCAGACCTAACGAAGCGTGTTCGGGGAGCTCTCATCAAGGAAACGGCAACCACGTACTCATGACGGCCAACACGTCTCCCTGGAAGTCTGCATCCGACATTCGTGTCCGCTTCAAGAACGCGTGTGTCCATGCAGGTTCCATTTGCTCTAAGACCGATGCCAAATGAGACAATAGATCTGTTATTTGACTGTGCAAGTCCATAAGCAACGGAATAACACTGGCCGAAGAGAGATAACGCACATCTGGAGCTCCAAGATCCGTTGATATCTCTCAGCGGGCCATTGACCTCGGAGTGAGAACTGTGAGACATGAGCACATAAATGTAAACATAGTGAACGTCGTGGACAAACCTCATACACAACGTTTTCTTTTAACACGATAGACCTCTTCAATTTGCTTAGGATAGCAAGAATGTGCTGAACGATTATAGTTGTCTCGCCCTCTTTCTTCGTGTTTGCAAATGAGATCACGGAACAGTACACGGATCCGATCTCTGCCGCGGTGGTAGCCAAGGTCTTTCGTTGATACAGACGGATTGTCGTCGACGGAGGGAGGAACGAGAAGATGCTACGCAAGCACTCAACATAGAGGCATTGGCGCAAGGGAAAAACCTACCCAGCAGCCACCACGCCGATTGTCACGAGGACGAATCGTCTCTGTCCGAGGGGATAAGAAAGAGGTGATAAACAATTTGACAGCAGGATTTACCCAGGCAACGTCAAAGCCGTATCCTGGCGAGGATGCTGATGCAAGATGTGTATCTTGGTACGAGTATCCAAAAACCTTTCGATTTCGGTCAGGTCTTGAGAACACAAAATCAATAATCACTTGACTTACCAGAGCAGCAGTAACCCATATGATCAAGTTGGTCATCGGAGAAACGGGCCAATAAAGGCAGAAAAAGAAAAAGAATGGGAAACAGACAAAACATACAGCTGCCAAACCGAAGGCATTTCCTTGGCCAGATCCTGTTGATATATACCTGGTGTGCGGTCATCAGGTCACGTTGTATGCGTGAAAATTTCAAGGGCACGAACCACATCACAGTACCAATGATTCCTCCAACGAAGGTGCTGAATATCCGCGCCACAAGCCCGAAGGTAGTGTCCCCGCGGAATCGAGCGAGAGTAAGCTGGCCCATAATGCTGTCTACATTGAGATACCCAAATCTCGCAACACAAGTAGTACACGAACTCACACAGCCCATACAAACTTGTTTTCTGGCGATGATGGTTAGCCAGCGCGAGGTAAGACTGTTAAACACACGTACTATATGCGTAAGATGCGGATGACTCGAGGAACGACGGCAACGATAGAATGACTATAATAAAGCCCGCATATGAATTCCTCTGGCCGAGGAAATGAGCGGAATGTCTCACTTGTCAATATGCCGGCTTTCAGGGCGAAAAGGGCATTTCCCCCTCCTATCTCTTTCGCTACGTGGTACATCCAGTTCACAGTCTTCTCTAGTGCATTTCGGGGAGGTAAAGCATCAGGATCCCGACGGACTGCTTGTCCAAGGTCCGTCAGCGACGTCGGATCGAAGCCAGGAATTATGTCTGACAGCCATTGAGAGTCGGTCAGGACTACTACGCAAATAACAAGATAAACACACCGGGATTCTCATCGTCATCTCTCTCCACCATCTCGGTTGACTCCCATGTCGTCCGGTGTACCAGCCTCGACCAACGTATCCTAGGGAACCATACTCTTGGGGCTTTTCTCTCTGTTTCCAGTCGAATTATCTCGCTGAGCTTATAGGATATGTCAACCTTCTGTAAAGGTAAACATAGTGATACTTTCACGTACCACTCCTTGGATACTCGCGGCAAACTGCATCAAATGATACTGATAGACATAGCAGTGAAAAAGATGTCTATGAGGTATGGTCTCGTGCTCCGTCAACGTGTCATCAGCAGAAGTGAACATAGTTCGGTAGGGATCGAGGACGGTGAGCCTTTGAGTCGTAACCATTAGCGTTCCCAACATTGGATGTAAACACAAGAAAACCTTTTTATGTTCGTAAACTCATTCAAACTCAACGACAATTCGCGATGCAGGTCTTCGTACTTCTTGATCCTGTCAATGCGAATTCCTTGCTTTTCCTGTCCGCCCACCCAGAAATTGAAGCGGTTTCCTCGGATAGAACAAAGCCAGTCGCTTGCACCCTGAAGCCCATCCTCGCAGCTTTTGAGCAAGTCCTGACAGCTGATGCTCAGTAGCTGGGTAGCCCTTTCCACGTGCGCTACCGAGTCTGGGTGGGACATGTGCGTTGCTTCAAGATCGAGATAGTGGAGAGATTCAAACACCCCTACGGCCGACTCCGTTCTTGTGGCACGAGATAATGCCACGTGAAGAAGTGAACTATGCGCGTGAGTGGTATGATGGGAAGTGGTGTACCTGTGCGGCGAGTGTCGTCGTCTGCGATGGATTCCCGCGCGGTGATGCACTTGTGGAGCGGAGTGATGGTGATGGTGGTGCTTCTTCGTTCCAGCATCCAACGAATCACGACCATTCACCATTCCTCCATTGGCAAGTGGTTGGTCGTGGTCTGGGGATGGAGGTCGGGAATGAGACGGGGAAGACAATACAGGTGTAGCAGGAGTTGATGGAGCAGGAGTGACGGGAAATCTCTCCCTTGTTGGGTCGATCAGTGTATAGTACAGAGACATGCCGCTTGCTTTGACGATGAGTTGTCTCGTTAAAGAATGAAGTTGAGTGTAATCTGTAGGTGCAAAGCGGCAGTAAACAACGTCGAGCTTTTGCAGACGAGCAGCAGATGCAAGCATAGCAAGTGCACCTTCCGCTTTGCTAATAGCGGCAATGATTGGGGTTGCAGAAAAGTCGGAAGCAGTGACATCCTGCTGTAGACGCTGGTGGTGTTCCTTGGTCGCGGAGACAAGCGATGACAACACATCTTGTAGACGCATAGTGAATGTGGCTGATTCAGAAGTTGGGAATAACACGAGGGACAGAATCAGAGCAACGGCTGAGTGGAAGGTCAGTGGAAGAACAATAACTTGTCCAATCTAAGACTGTGTCAATGGTGTATGTGTACACAGTTGGTTGACGGACCAAGTAGTAGGGATATGGAAACAAAACAGCTGCGGCCAAGGAAATGTCTAAACCAATATTTGTTAGCTGGTATTAAACAATCGTGCAATCACTGTCTCTCACCGATACATATACATCCGAAGAGACATGCGAAGATGAGTGGCCCAGGGCCCATGCGCGATTTAATATACAAGAAAAAGCAGCTTCCAATGAAGAGAAACACAGCCAATATGATAGTGGGCTAGATTTCCACATGTAAATCACAGGCGTTGACGATTGTCTACAAGCTTACTTACAGCTGGTTCAATGTACTGGCCAGCAACGATATTTGCGGGAGACGCAGTTGCGTCCTTATTAGAACGGGCAATGTCTGCCAACTTGATGCCCAGACAGGACCAACTGTTAAAAAATCAAGTTGTCGAGTGAATATCAAGTGTTGTAAAACTACTAACGCCCAGCCAGATGCTGCGAATATCAGGATGCCAAGCTCCCGCTGAAGCACGGCAACAAATGGGTCCCTCGGAGGAGAGAGGAAAGACGCTATGTGCCAATGAGTTCAGAAAATGGGTCGGGACGGATCCTCTAATCACTTACCGATGATGATCAGGAAAGCTGCCTGGAAGTTCTTCAGGTCAAGCGAAAAGGAGACAAGGATGGAAAACGCTCACTTGTCCCATCACATTCAGTGTCGTCGGGATGAGAAACAACAAGAGACAAACCCAAGCAGCCAAGGCGCTTCGTAAAACTGGTTTCCATTTCGACCAAGTCCAATTCGCAGGTATCCACTGTAATGTGGGCGGAAGGTTGACGGGATGCCAAAACGGTACTGATTTAGCAGGAGAAGACACGATAATCTTTTTTTCGCTGTTGAAGGTATTTGGATGAACAGTCCTGAATTCTTTATCTGCGGTTTCAACCGAGGCGTTGTTTAAAGAATCAAGGGTCGCGGGATGACTGGCAATTGGCTCTGCTTCCTCAGAACATACCCCGACTCGAAGATGCGGCCGAACTGATCGACGACCATCTTCTTTTTGATCGTCCTGCATGAGGCCTTGGGGGCTCACGCAGATTCAGACGGGATAATATAAGCAGGGAGAAACGACCAAATAAACACCGAAACTGAAACAGAGTCCGACTTATCTATGCCTTCGGCGTGATCAAAATGATGGTTACCTTATTACGTCATAGCACCCGCATATCATGTGACCCATGACTACCATCAAATTTATTGGAAGACTCAGCTTGAGGATGCAGGGATTTGTGTCAACCTGGGAACGCCGGCCAGTCCATTGCTTAGCCGAGCATTGGAGTCAGCTTTCCACCCTCTACACTCGTAACTCTCTGATTACTTTTGCACACCACTGTAAAAGGTTATCCCTCCCGAAGAAGCCGTCAGGCGGTCACGAATCACCCGCGTCCTTAGAGCGGCGGCGCGCTTTTGCCGAACCTCTCCAGCCTCCTGCCAGCTCTGGTTACATTCGACTGTATCGTTTCCCCTGCAAATTCGTACTCAATCATGCACACGGATGGCGGATCCGTAT